>JAGKTI010007577.1:246-12298 GCA_018397915.1 Birgus latro
GAGAGAGAGAGAGAGAGAGAGGCTAAGTTAAATAAGAGTGAGAGAGTGTGAGAGAGGCCTCTGTAAAGCCGGCTCTCATCCTCACTTAACCTCTCTCTAAATGGTTCCAGGGCAGAGAGAGAGAGAGAGAGAGAGAGAGAGAGAGAGAGAGAGAGAGAGACTATGGTGATGCCGCGTAACCGTCCACATTCTCATCTCTTCTCTCAAAGTGCCGTATTGTTTAGGTGGCATGAGATTCTTCGTAACACCTCTTCCAAAGCGATTTATTTTCCATATTACACTTTAACATTCTCTTGTATGTTTGCTATATGAGTTGGAGGTTTCGTAGCACCTTTTCCATAGCGACTTATTTTGGATATTACACCTTAATGTTCTCTAGTTGGTTGCTTGTCTGAGTTGGAGGCTTCGTAGCACCTTTTCCATAGCGACTTATTTTGCATATTACACCTTAACATTCTCTTATGTGTTCCTTATTTGAGTTAGAGGCTTCGTAGCACCTCTTCAATAGCGATTTATTTTGCCCATTACCCTTTAACATTCTCTTGTGTGCTAATTAAATAAGCTAAATACCGACACGGTTTGCTTCAAAAACGTAAATGAGGATATTGAAGCGTAATGAGCAGAGTAAATTACAAAGGGAAAGGTGTTACGAAATCTTCAGCACCACATTGAATACGACTCCAAAGCCAGTATTCTCTGAGGCTAAATTAATCATCCCGGGATTTTTTTTATTTATTTTTTTTATATATAGCAATTTCTTATTTCATTTTTTTATATCTCTAGCATTTTTTTTTTAAATATCTCCAGCGATTTTTTAATTACATTTTTGCATCTTCAGTAATTTTGTAGCTAATTTTTTCTATTCAACTACTATTTTTATCTAATTTTATATATCTCTAGCGATTTTTTATATAATTTTTGATATCCAGCGATTTTTATTTAATTTTTGATATGTAGCGATTTTTCATTTAATTTTTGATATGTAGCGATTTTTCATTTAATTTTTGATATGTAGCGATTTTTATTTAATTTTTGATATCCAGCGATTTTTTATTTAATTATTGATGTCCAGCGATTTTTTTTATATAATTTTTGGTATCCAGCAATTTTATTTTTTATTTTTGATAGCTCCAGTGATTTTTTATATAATTTTTGATATCCATCTATTTTTCATTTAATTTTTGGTATGTAGTGATTTTTCATTTAATTTTTGATATCCATCGATTTTTTTTTTTATTTTTGATAGCTCCAGGGATTTTTTATTCAGTTTTCTATACCTTCTGTGATTTCTTGCTTAATTTTTGATATCTCAAGCGATTTTTATTTAATTTTGTATATCTCCTGCGATTTTTATTTAGTTTTTAGTATCACCGGCGATATTTTATTTAATTTTTGGTATCTGACGATTTTTTATTTAATTTTTGATACATCCTGCGATTTTATAACATTTATTTTTTGATACCTCCCGCGATTTTTTAAATTTAATTTTTGATATTTCCAATTATTTCTTTTATTTTTGATATCTCCTGCTATTTTTTTTAAATCAAATTTTTGATATTTCCAATGATTTCTTATTTAACTTTTGATGTCTCCTGCGATTTTTTAAAATTTAATTTTTGATATCTCCGGTGATTTATTTAAGTTTTGATATCTCCTGCCATTTTTTAAATTTGTTTTTTGATATCTCCAGTGATTTCATATTTAATCTTTGATATCTCCATTGATTTTTTGAAATTTAATTTTTGATCTCTCCAGTGATTTATTTTATTTTTGATAACTCCATCGATTTTTCTCATTTTTTATATCTCCAGCGGTTTTTATATAATTTTTCATATCCACCGATTTTTAAATATAGTTTTTATATATCCAACGATTTTTAAATTTAATTTTTATAACCAAAGATTTTTAAATTATTTTTTTTATATATCTCCTGCTATTTTTTAATTTAATTTTTGGTATACCCAGTGATTTTATTAAGCATGGGATAGATATTTACAACTGGAGGGGTTAGATACAGCTTTTCTGATCCCTTCTATTCAAGAGGCATTTCTTAAGGTAATAAAATCGTCTGGCAAAAGCATGAATAAGCTTAGAAGAACGTCACCTGGATTTGGAGGTTAATAATTGACCTTTTATATATATTAAATTTCACCCTGTTGCATACAAACGAATACTGATGCGTAACTTCCATGATAAATAATTAAGAGGAGGACACTACAAAACAAAAATAATGGTCAAATGGTCTTAATATATTGAACTTTGGAGTTTTTTTTTAGCACTTCTTCCTTTGCGTTTGTCTTAAATTCTGGACCTTCATATTCTCTCATAGGTATCGGTGTCTTTGTAACACGGACACAGATGGCATATGTAAGATTTAAAGGAATATTAATGTGTCAGATGCATAACTAAGCTCGTTAGGATGTGAATATTAATGTGTCAGATAGATAATGTTCCAGATAAATAAACTGGTTAGGAAAAGAATATTAATGTGTCAGATAAATAAGTGGGTTATGAAGAGAATATTAATGTGTCTGATAAATAAGCTGGTTAGGAAGAGAATATTAATGTGTCAGGTAAATAAGGTGGTTACGAGGAGAATATTAATGTCAGATAAATAACCTGGTTAGGAAGAGAATATTAATGTCAGATAAATAAGCTTGTTAGGAAGAGAATATTAATGTGTCAGATAATTAAGCTGGTTAGGAGGAGAGTATTAATGTGTCAGGTAAATAAATAAGCTGATTAAGAAGAGAATATTTGTGTCATATAAATAAGTTGGTTAGGAAGAGAATATTAATGTGTCAAATAAACTGGTTAGGAGAAGGTGGTGGGCAGCCTCCCTAACTGATGATAATACGGGTCCTGCGGCCGTATTCTCGTGCAGTTAGGAAGCTTACTAACACCAATTCTTTGCTGGTTTATTTCTGATTCTACGCCTTTAGTATATTTTTGTACCATTAAGAAGCTTACTCTCACCGCTTCCTTACCGCTTTTTTCTCTGATTCTGCTCTGTTACTATATTCCTGTATTTTACTCAAGCCATTTATGTCAACACTGAAAAGGTATAAGAAGCAAGCAAGAGAATATCAGTGGGTAGTCTGGGGGAAAAAATCGTTAAGGAAGAAGTGCTAGGGAACCTCCTTACCAGACGAGAAGATGGGTGCAGTTCTCTATGGCGTGAGTTTAATGGTACACTCAGTTCTTTACCTGTGGAAATGGTCATGTTAGGAGTTGTCTTAATCTGCATTTTCCGCTGCCTTTTGACCTGTCCTTCAAAAGCAATGTATCCACGCATATGGAAATGAACGAATCTTGGTGTTGACTCGTGTGTTGACGTTGGGGCTAAGATGTTAATGAATGTGTTGGAGTGGATGAGTAAATTGGGAGTGTGTCGTCCTGTCTCGGCTACCTCCCTATCCTTGGGGGAAGCAGCCTTGGTATATAGATAGATAGTGTTGATGTTTTAATGTAAAGAACTGTCTTGCAAATTTCCAGTTTTTTTGCGTTAAGAAGGGGGAGAAGTATCCACGAACATTCTTACCATCAGTTCCCACTGTAACTCAGATTTTGATATGCATGAGGAACGAGAGGCATGGGAAGTTTTTGCAGTGCCCTTTCTATACCCAACCTGGGATTTAAAAAAAAAAAAAAAAAAAAAGATAATTTTCCTCTCAAAACTGCGATTTAGTTTTGCAAAAACAACAAGAGATACGAAAACATACCTTCTCATTGTCCCTTCTATAAGCAGGAAGTGACTGTCATCATAGACCTGCGACGAAATTAATGCAGAAAATTTTTAAAAGTTTCCCTCTTTGAAACTCATAGAATATGTGAAATTGTTTAATTATAATGCCTCCCTTTGGCTAAAACTGAAAACTACTAAACAATCAGCTGCTGCGTCAGCTGATGCAATAGCTGACACGTTAAATCAACTCAAAATTTCAAGCTGAGCAACTTTGCATTTCATGAGAAAGTCGCTGAGAGCTCTCGAAGAGCTGATATTCGAACGTTCCTTGAAGGAAGGAAAAAAAAAAAAATCCCCAGGTGTACCACTTACAGACCTGTCGGTTTCGCCGCAGGTAAAGAAAGCTGAGTTACGATAGGGAAATGACCTTTTTTTATTTATTTTTTTTATCTCATTCACGGGAAGGAACAGTGAAGGAGAGGTCAGACTAGGCAGATATAGGGTATTGTTCTCGTTGCATTCGCGCCTGGTGGTCTAGTGGATTAAAGTGCTCTGATTCGATGTGGTTCATAAGGATTTACATCCAAGGTATGATTGGGCTTTTCTGCTAACGGATTACCGCTCAGGGAAGAGCAACTGGTCACTCACATCAAATGTCGAGACTACACTGCTGGTGGGGAAATAAATGATTGGATGATAGATTAATAGAAAAGCGGTTGATTGATTGATCGATAGATAGGCAGATGAACAAGTAGAGAGAGAGAGAGAGAGAGAGAGAGAGAGAGAGAGAGAGAGAGAGAGAGAGAGAGATCTGTAGCACCGTAGAACCTAAACCAACCTAGTTTTTACTTGTCCTAATTTAACCCAGACTTCTATTTCTATTTTATTTTTTTTTTCTGGCTGTGGGGTCACCTTAAGGGAAAATGGTTTAAAAACGAGCCTCCCACACCTGATTAGTTACAAGGGAGAAAGTGGCAGTCCCCGTAAAGAAGTTACACCGAGGATATTCTAGTTTGAAATACCGGATTCAGTTATATTCAAACGCTGAAGGAGACTCGTCCAAATTTTACTGTGTCTATCTATAGCCAGCCATAATTCCGTAAAGGGTGGCTAGTTGTCTTTGAAGTAGTTGTTTTGCGTGAAGGGGCACTAACCCTCCCCCAACCCACTTGCTGACACGTAGAGAACACGTATGGGTTGGTTATATGGTTGCTACCCAGAGTTCTAAATGGTTTTCTAGCTTATAGGAAACCATTAGGCTTGTCACTCAATGAAAAGCCACCTGAAAAGGGAAGAAGAGTAATGAAAAGTGACAGGAAAGATGGGGAAATAGGAAGAGTAGAGGGCAGACACAGGAAGAGAATGATAAAGGTGAAGGAAGAAGTAGACAGCACTACATGAAGTGAGTGGATGATGGTTGCAGCCACCTATCTCTGTGGATAAATTGTAAAAAGAAGAAGGTAAGTACCAAAATTTCACTCAACTCGGCTCGTTAATAAAAGAAAATAATTCATTCTGGGGCCTCAGGTTAATGAATCACCTTTATTTTTTTAATTAACATAAAATTATCTTACTCAGGTTAGGATACTCGCCTAGCAATAAAGGTGTTCTCATATACATCCTTACTACTATATGAGAGAGGGAGTTGTGAGCTGGGGGGAGGGCAGAGAAATGGAGGGGGACACGGTGACACGGAGGCGATTTGTTTGTGGCCACCCCTCACGGTATTAAGGCATCTGGCAATAGATAGATAGTGAAGACGTACGTGAAATTCTTGCTAGTATGACACGACTTTACTCGGCTTAAAAAGTATAGGTTAAGGTTAAGGATGCTCCCTAACACCTCTTCCTCAGTGGTTTATTTTCCATATCACACATTATCGTCTTTTGTGTAACTTATTCTAACATCGCCATACTCTTCATAAGTAAAGTGTAAAATTATACTAACCAGACACATCCAAAAATAAATCGCTTAGGAAGAGGTATTAGGGAGCTTCCTTACCAGACGAGAATACGAGCCTAGGATGAGTCAGGACAGAACTTATCCCCATTATTACGTTACTATCCTTGTCTTATTTCTGCCACTATCAGACGACTTGACTAAGCTTAAAGATCAAACCAGCAGTGAAGGGGTTAATGGAGGCTATATTATCCTCTGCAGTTCAAAGTGTCTGCCCATAGCTGAATAAAACCGTCTGGAGGCAGGAAGAACAAAGTCAAAAATAAGTCGCTGATCTGAAGGCGTAGAGTCAGTTGGGAAAGGAAACTGAATGAAACTTTTCTAGACAAGCTGGCTAGTAAAAAAGGCTTAGAAAAACTGACTATCGAGAACAGGAGGATTATTAACAGATTACTGCTCTTCGTTAGAGGTGGTTTGGCCATGTGGAGAGGATGGAGAGTGAGAGACTAACGAGGAGAGCGTATGTGAGTGAGGTGGAGGGGGGGAGAGGGAGGGGGGGACCGAAGATGAGATGGAGGGATGGAGTGGAGAGGTATATGAGAGAGGGGGGTGTAAGTTGGGAGGAGGGCAACGAAAGGGCAGGGGACAGGGCGACGTGGAGGCGGTTTGTTTGTGGCCATCCCTTTCGGAATTAAGGCACCTGGCTATAGATAGATAGATAGATAGATAAAAATCAGTCTTTGCATAGAATACGGTGCAGGGCAGATCCTTAATTGTACAGAGACAGACACAAGTATCTTCCCAAAGTTTGACGAATACATAGCGGAGAAATCGAAGCAACTGAAACACTCACTGGTAGAGATAGGGGTTTCACTGTGTTTCGCCAGTTGTACATTTTCTTCAGACTGAGATGGGGAGATAATTGTTTCTGTGACCGTACCCTTGATTGAATCGTGACAAGGGTGAACAAATAAACTTGTCTATAAGTTGATTTGAGAGGAGCATGTGGAGTCACATGGAGAGACAGACTAACAAATGAGGAAGTGAAGGAGCGTTGTGGTGTGGTTGAGGACGTGATGGGAAGCGTTAGGAGAAACACGTTAAGGTGGTTTGGGCATGTGGAGAGGATGGAGAGTGAAAGATTGACGAGGAGAGTGTATGTGAGTGAGGTGGAGGGGGCGAGAGGGAGGGGGAGGCCGAGGATGAGATGGAGGGATGGAGTGGAGAGGTATATGAGAGAGGGGGGTGTGAGTTGGGAGCGTGGTAGTGAAATGGCAGGGGACAGAGTGACATGGAGGCGATTTGTTTGTGGCCACCCCGTTCGGGATTGAGGCGTCTGGCAATAGATAGATAGGTAGATAAGTTTCACCGACCCGAAAATGGAACCCAGGTTTTCCCAGATGCGAGCTGGGTGTGAGTAAGAACGGAAATGGACCAACAGTTTCCCATATTAGGGGGTGAGGGTCAGGCGGATTTAACAAGAGTGGTCCGTAAATAACACGACAATAGAAGCTCACTTTACGTTATCTTGTGTGTTGCGGGGACGGCTCAGTCTGCTGATGTGGGTGTGGATGTGGCAGTGGGAGTAAGAGATGAATAAATACTACTACTGATGAGGGCGTGGATGTTGCAGTGGGAGTAAAAGATAAATGATGCTATTGATGTGGGCGTAGATGTGGCAGTAGGTGTCAGAAATGAATTACTGATACAAGCTAGGCATTGTTTACGCTGCTTAAGCCGTCCCCACAACACACGAGAACACACCTGACGGAGTGACTGAGGATTGTTAGGGCCAACCTGCCTTTCAAACTGTGTATAGAGCTGCTAGACGTGAAGACCCCAGGATAATGCTATACTCTTTCTTCTCTAACTTGAATGCTGAGTTGTAACAATAGACCAGAGTTAGAATGTGATACTGCAGTAATTTCATCTTTACTTGGTCCAGATTTTCGTCCTTTTGTTGTTTATTTTACGTAGCCTACTAACAGAGAAAAACAGTACGACTATATCCTTCCCATAGCAATTATTCCTGACCAGCATAATATTCTAGTATTAATCATCCGTAACAACTATGCGTTCAAGATGGAGAGATGCCAGATTTTAAGCCAAGTTTGAGTGAAAAGGGTAGAGTTACGAAGAAATTCTATGAAAAGAATATACAGCCCTAGCATCGTCCAGTTCTGCCACTTGTGTACGTGAAATAAGCTGCAAACTGACGAAAATCTGGGCCAAGTTAAGGTGAAGAGAGTGTAGCTATCCAAATCCCTAAAAATTGCTAGAAATATCGTTAAAGTCTGTCTGTGTGATGTTGCTAAAATAGGCATGATTTATACTGGTCCTCAAAACGTTGCCCTATGTAGAGTTAAACCATGGAAACCGCTCAGAAAAAAATCCATGAAAAATGACCAAAAAATAAAGTAAAAGGTTTATTCAACGTTAAATTCCGCCCAGATCTCTACAAATCGCTAGAAATATCGCTAATGTCTATACGATATCGTTAAAGTAGGACGTGATCGAAAGTAGCCCTCAAATTTCTGCACTAAATAGCGTTGTACCTTAAAAGAACGCCCAGAAGAATCGTTAAAATGTGGATAAAACCAAAAGTCAGCGTTAAAATCTGGTGCTAGGGAGTTGAGACGGTAAGAAAGGAAATTAGTCAACGGTTATCCACATGAAGAGGTGAGCACAGACAGGTGTTTTAGCTCTGGAGAGGAAACCTTATCACCAGCGACAGATTGTGTGTAGAGCTGCTTAACCCCTTCCACTTAAGGTCATCGTTTTCACATTATAATCATCAGGCTTAGTGGGAGAAGGGCCAGTACCCAAAGAAACTCATTTTTCAAGAAAGGCTTTAAAAAATGTGCTAAATCCCCTTGTGAATTCATGCTTTGATTGTAGGTTTTAAAGAGGCATACAGTTGAAATCCTCCCCAGTGAGTAGAGAAACTGAGCTTTTACCACTGAAGAAACTACGACTTTCGATGGCAATTCATGGGGCGAACAGGGACTCAGCCAGGATTACGTGAGGAGCATGAATTTTAGGCTCGTACTCTCGTAGTGTGAGGAAGCCTACAAATACCTCTTCATTAGCGATTTATTTTGCATATTAAATCTTTCCAGTCTCTTGTATCATATTTATTCCTTTGTATTATCGACATAGATTGCATAAAGAAGATAAATCCAACGATCAAATGGCATACGCAGGGATAAACTGATAAGGAAAAGGTGTTAGGGAGTTCCGCACCCTAGAAGAATACCGGTCTTGGCTGGCATTACTCTTGAGACACAGAAGCTTGAGAAATACTAAAGCAGTACAGTTCATTCCTATTAACTACACTCCTTTTACCTTAACTTGTCCAGATTGTTGTCCTTTTGCAGTCTGTTTCACGAAACTTACTGGCAAAATACAACAGTGTGGCTCTACATCCTTTTCATAGCACTTCTTCTTGACTAGCATCATAATCTAGCATTAATATACGGCTACAGCTCAGTATTCAAGGTGAAGAGATGGCAATATCAGGCCGAGTTAGAGTAAAAAGGGAATGGACGTAGATTTTCGCTGTTTTGTGCCTTACTTCCCGCAACTCAGTGGCAGAAAAGGACAATACTAAGCCACTACATCCTTTCCATAGCACTTCATCGTGATTAGCACCATATTATAGTGATAATCTCGTGTTACAGTTCAGCATTCAAGATGGAGAGGAGTCAGTTATACGCCTAGTGAAACTGAACAGTGTATAGATTAATTAAAATGTTTCTAGTGTTAAGGAGTAAAGGAAACAACAGTTAGGAAACAATAATTAATAGCTAAAAAAGTAAATAAAAATATAAATAAACGACCTGCGCCCATGTTTCCGAATTATTTTTCACTTTGTAATTTTCACTCACTTGATGTAGTGCTGCCTACTTCTTGCTTCATCTTTAACATTTCTTTTCTATGTCTGCCCTCCTCTCTTCCTATTTCTCCCATTTTTCCGATCACTTCTCATTACTCTTCTTAACTTTTCAGGTGGCTTTACATTGAATGACAAGCCTAATGGTTTCCTGTAAGCCAGGAGAGCATTTACAACTCTGGGTGAAAACCTTATAACTAACACATACGTGCTCCCTACGTGTCAACAAGTGGGTTCGCGGAGAGTCAGTGCCCCTCCCCGTAAAACAACTAACTCAAAAATAAACGCGATTTATTGTAAAACAGCGAAAGTTATAGATGTCAATAATTTGAACTTACTTCCAGCTAAAACTCATATTGGTCAATTTATGAGGCCATTCCTAAGATTGATAAAATAGTCTGGAGGCAGCAAGACTAATAATATTCGAGCTGAAAGTTCAAGAAGCCCTTCAGTCCAAGAGGCCCTTCCCAGGCTGAATAAAATCGTCCGGAGGCAGCAGGAATAGAACGTAAATGACATCCTGGGAGCGAAGGAGTTATAGTGAGTAAGAAAGGAAACGTGCCAACGGCTTTTTAGATAAGATGGTGAGGTGGTGGCCAGGTGTCCAGCTCGGGCCAGGAAACCATTATCACCAGAGACAGGTTGCGTGTACAGCTGCTGACCCCGAAGACGCAGTAGTTTATATACTTCAACTCGGCACAAACTTTGTCATTTTGTGGCTTATTTCACATAGCTTAATGGCAGACCAAGACGATACTGTAACTTTATTTCCAATACATAGCACTTCTTCATGACCGACAATGTATCGAATTGTTAATCTGTTGTTTCAGTTCAATTTTTAAAATGGAGAGACGACAATTTTAGGCCAAGTTTGAGTACAGAATATCGCCAGCCGAGTAAGAGCTCTTCACCCCTCCCCCCCCAGGTGTTGAGATAATTCGTATTTTGATCTAGGTATCTCCAAACTTTTTTATTTTTTATTTATTTATTTATTTATTTATTTATTTTTTTTTTACCTTGGGGTAAATCTTCGACTCTGAGGAATGAGACACAACCATTACTAACTTCTGTAATTCAAGATGTCTCTCCTAATTCCGATAAAGTTTTAGGAATAATAAAATGCATAGTGTGTCTCGGGATTGAGGTTCTTAATGCCGTTCAAGGCAGGAAGTTCTGGTTAATCTGACAATACTCTTTTTACCTTAACTTGGCTTATATTCTCGTCTTTTTGCAGATGGTTTCACGTAGCTCAGTGACAGAGGAAAATAGTGATAAATCTCTATAAAGCTTTCAAAGCACTTCGTGACTAACACCATATTATATTGTCAATCTAAATTTCAAAATTCAAAATGGAGACTTGGATTCAGGCTTCGAAAACCCCTTGTAGTGAGGGGGGTAAGAAGCGCCCAGTGACCACTTAACCCATTCACTCCCAGGATGTATTTTTATTTATTTCTTTATTTATTTTTTGCTGCCTCCAGACGATATCTCAACCTTGGAGAAAAGATTTGTACTGGCTGGGGTGGGAACAGTTTCTATTAATCCCTTCACAACCCAGTCCTTCATGTATGTAACGGGTCAACTGTGGAACTGTCTCCCTCTGCCTGTATTTCCTCCTGCCTATGATCTCCAGTCTCTCAAAGACAGTGTGTCCAGGCATTTCGAAATGAATTGTTCTTGAATTTGGCTGTCTGTCATCTTAATTTTTGTTTTTTTCCTTCGAGGGAACAATTTGCAGGCTCCTGGCCTTTGGTTCCTTCTTCCTTGCATTAAAAAGAAAAAGAGAAAAGAAAAGTTTCTCCCCCCACGCTGCATAAAATCGTCTGAAGGTAGCAAGACTAAACAAGAAGGATCATTCTGACAGTGAAACAACATCGGCCACCAGTTGATATAAAGATCGAACATTTTACTTTAACTGAATGTTCTCGAAATCGAACCCCTTTCTTATTGCATTACATTCAGCTCTCTCAGCAAGCATGGTATACGTCGGATAAAACATATTTACGTTGTTTTTCCTAAGTCGAACTTTGATCTAGCTCAGTGACCTTGACCTCTGATGTATTGTTCTCAGCAATAAAATGTCAACACTAAGGCCATCCCTCTACCCCTCCACCAACTTGGGTTAAAATCGGATGCATAACTTTTGAGCTATTTCGTTCAACACACACACACACACACACACACACACACACACACACACACGCACACACACACACACACATGTTGAGCAAAGCATAACACTCGCACTCGCTTCGAGAACGCGGGTATAAATATGAAGTACATCACTGGGTTAAGGAGTAAAAAAATAAGTTGTTGTTGTGAAGACTGAACGGTAATGGCCTCAGTAAATTGCTTTTGTGTGTGTGTGTGTGTGTGTGTGTGTGCTATTTTAAGAACATTTTTGTCGGAGTAAACATGACTTGCATACAGTGACGGAGTGAACAGCAGTCTCCGTGGCCAGCATTCTCGTCAGCTTAGTAGCCTCCTCTTTCTTAGTACAATATTTTTCACACAACACCTTATCATATTTCCCTGTGTTATTTATGGTTTCTGTAATACCAACATAGAGTGAAAAA
>JAGKTI010007577.1:22250-36377 GCA_018397915.1 Birgus latro
TCTCTCTCTCTCTCTCTCTCTCTCTCTTTGTTTTTGCCTGCCTGTCTGTCTGTCTATCTGTCTCGTCTGTCTGTCTGTCTCTCCCTCTCTCTCTCTCTCTTACTCTCATTATTTGTCAACAGGCTGAAGGTAAGCCTAATGTACAAAGTCCTTCTGGTGATGTTAAGTAAATAGGCAGCTAGGATGTAAGAAACAAGATGTCATCGAAGCGAAGGGGTTAAACACGGTCATCCTTTAACAACACAGTCTGATAAATGTCTTAAAACATGTAACCAAGATTTTGCGCTTTTTTATTAACTGACTCAATGTGCAGAATAAATACTGATCCCCTTCATGATAATTATAAGGAGACTGTGATCCATGACTGTTGAATGCTAGTGGTGCAACCGTCACAGGCCAAACTACTTATAAGAATACGGTTTTAACAGTTTCACAGTCGTTCGGACGGGGTGTGGAGTGGTAATATTGTCCGAGACTGTACAGGTCATCGCGGCTACTGAAATCCAGTGAAATCCTAAGAGGCAGCGAAATTCATTTTTTTTTTTTTTTTATGGCCGGTCCATGAAAAGAATATGAAAACGCCATGCACCTTAGCTAGTACATTTTTCTTTTTTCGCTCCAATCTAAAACAGAGAAAGAAGGTAAAAATTCATTTTCTTTTCTTTCCATTTAGAACAGAATTCACTTTTGAAAATCTAAAACATTAAATTTACTCCGTCATTTCACTTGTTACTGTTGCCCAACCCCGGTCCACCTGATCGAACAGACCGCAGTCAAGCAACTACCCTTATGGATTCGTCCCATAGGTTCCTAACACCGCTGATGTTGTCTGTCTTAGTGTAGCGTGTGCTGTGCAGTGCTCCATTATAATTATATATATTGTATTGAGTGGACCTAATCTACAAGCTGGGCAAGTGTCATCTGTGATACCATCCAATCAATCAATGCCGCTGGCTGAGGAGGGTTGGGCAAAGTCCTACTCTGTGCCCCGTTATGTGAACTTGATCATCTCAAAGGAAATCTCCGACGGGTGGTTGTCACAAGATGGGGCTTGTAGTATGGTGCTGTGATCGAGAAGTTGTATTATCCTGCGAGTGAAATGAGTGAGTAGGTCTTTCTTCAGTGCTAGAGTTGGAATGTCTGGAGGTGGGATGTTTTTGTAGAGGGTTGGTAATATTTTTGTGGTGAATGTTTTATGTGCTTATGTGTGTTGTGTCTCTGTCATGTAATGACAGGGGTGTTTTGTACTGGCCCAGCCTGCTGCATAGAAATGTGTGCCCTTCATATCAAGGCAGTCTCTGACAGGGAGACTTCAGTTTCAGAATGTAAGTGAGCTGTGGGAGAGGTTTTGTTACAGCCACTTGTGATGAGGAGGATGTTGTTCTGTATCTGTATGATTTGCAAGGCGTTGTAGTGGGAATTAGATTGGATGGGAACCCATGCCAGGGAGGCGTAGGACATGACTGATTTAATGTATTGTTTGTAGAGTACGGCAAGTGTCTCTTTTTGTTGTCCAAAGTCTGGTCCTTTAGTTGCCTTGAGTGAATTGAGTCTGGGGGTGCACCGTCTCCTCGTGGTGTCTTTTGCATGGTCCTTGAAGGTGAGTCTAGTGTCATGCGTCACTCCTCGCGTCATGGTGGAAGGGGTATGTGGCACAGGTGCATTGTTAAGTGTGATGTGAGGAGAGTACCTGTATTCATGTTTACTTCAGGTGATGAGTTTGATGGTAGTTTTGGCTGGGGCGATGTCAACCTGTTGTCTTTGATCCAAGTCTGCAATGAGTTGAGGTAGTGTGATGCAGTGTGTAGGCTGTGTCTCCAATGTGGTGTGTGGTTGTTATGGTGATGTCATCTGCATACACGGACTACTGCCAGTGCAGATGTAAAAACGGGGGAAAGGAATGAATATAAGAGATTATTAGATTTGTTGCATTGATGGTTGTAATGGAGGGGACTGATCTATTTGGTTGACCTTGTGTGTAGCCGCTGCACACGTAACTAAGCAACATTATATTTCCAGACTGAAGATACAGTGTCACGCTGGTTACCACACTGCGATTGGACGCACCTGGCAACCCATCCTGTGCTTCAACCAGACTTGGATCGTGCCTGGTTATGGGCCACTCGAGGAGAATGACGTCAAGTGTTACCGTGAGTATCTCCCAGGTGTTATCACTGCTGCAAGTTTGGCGTTTTACCTCGTTATTCTGTACACTGCACTATATAAATTTTTACTTCTAGTTGCTTTGGGGATTACTCCTATCGGACAACGGGTAACGGTAGATTTGATATTCATTAGATAAGTATTATTTCATCACTGATAAAATGCTCATCGGTGTGTCATTGTGGATATCAGTCTCTCTCTCTATCTATCGATCTATCTGTCTATCTATCTACCTATCTTTATGGAGAGTCACTATTCTGATGTCTCAGAATAAATTCAATATTTTTGTTATTTGTTAACTAGATTAAGTGAAATTTGGTAGTTACTTTTTTCATTTCATTACAATTTACCACAAGTTACACCGAGTGTTGAGAGCGGCCTCCCCCAGCGTTTAAACATAACTGAGCCTTGTTTTCTTAAGTGAATTTTCTGTACATCTTATCCACTGGGTTGACTGCTTTCTCCCTCATAATTTTTAGCTAATTAAGTGTGCGAGACTTCCTTTAAAATACTTTCCCTTGAGGTGGCCGTACGCCCAGGACAAAATCTTTTCTCTAATAAAAAAAAAATAAAGAAAAGTAATAATTTATCAAGTATGATATGAACACCTGATCCGCTCTCAGCACTGCACTTTTGGGGGAGCAGCGGTTCCTTTCAGGCATGTATTTTAAGTTTTGATATCAGGGAGCTTCTTAAATGAAGCATATGACTGACTCTGACTGAGGATTGTAAGAATGGAGTTTCATATAAGTTTATTAATTAGTGATAAACTGGAGTTATCTGGTACTGTATCACTCTGTATTATATTAATATTTCCAGCTCTGGGTTCAGCCTGGACAGTCGATTCCCTGAGGCCCTGCTGTTCTCCAAGGTATCACTTGCCTTCACATATCACTTCAGCACAAACACTCACTGCTGTGTTAATTTCATGTGGCGTGCGTTAGTGGCGCTGCAGTCCAACAGGTGATGCTCACTTCCGTCTCCTGTCTGCCACGTAGGCAAGAGTGACGCCATGAGCCGGAGGGGCCAGGAGAGAACGGTGTGCTCAAAGTCAGTGCTGGGGCAGAGCGTGGGGAACCCAGGAAGCGGGCAGTTGTGTTTGACGGCCTGCTGTGAGCTATTGTGAGCTTGCCACTGAGTACCATTACAAGCTATCTAGGCATTATGGTTGAAAATTCGTTGGATCGCGACTGATTCCCGAGAATGACGACACAGAAAAGCAGTCAGTGACAGAGTGGCTGGCGAAGCTCGAACTAGTGTGTGCAAGCTTCGAGGTTTTGACGACGACTTGGCGGCGGCCGTCATTCCTCTCTGTCTCACCGGAGGTGGAAAGAAAGAAGACTGTGAAGGTGAAGGTGGCAGTCGAGGCTGCGTTCACAGTTGATCCCTGCGTGGCCTGTGAACAGTTCATCACCAGGAAGCTGCACATCGAAGAATCCCCAGATATGCTTTTGGCTGAGTTACACCTGTTGGTGCCGCTGTTTGGCGGGATGACTGACAAGGGCTTCGCTAGTGCATTCGTGGCTGGGCTGCCAGAGAGTTCGCCAGCTGCTGAGGGCGGTGCCACGCATGGATGCTCTCTATCTGGGGCAGATCCTGATGCAGACTGGGGTGGTCATCAAGGACTACTCCCTTCCTGATGCAATGGATGTTTGTCTTGGTGCCAAGGGTTTTGGTGTCGAGCTTTCAAGTGGATGCCTCGAGTCAGAGTCAGTAGTGTTGCGTGTGCAATGGACTGAACCACTTTGCCAAGAACTGCTTGGCCCGTCGACAAGGCCCTACCATCGGCAGGGAGGGCCAGTGGAATCCAAGGCATGACCCACAGCGGGGTGTACGGTGCTATTGCTGTGATAATCGTGGTCATATTCTCCTGTATGTCCGGTGAACGAGCGTGGAGAGGTGGTATCAGCGTCAGCCTCCTCCCCCAGTGGTCAATGAATGGGGGGCTGCCAGTTGCCGAGGTGTGGGTGGACGGGGCCTGGTGCTACTTGCTGGAGGACACAGGGTGTTCTCATTGCGTCGCCCATGTCTCCTGTTGCAGAAAATGGACGGAGGAGGACGTCGGCATTCTAGCTACGAGTGGCAAGGAGCAATGGTGCGAGGACACAGGTTTGGTGCGCCTCTAGCTTAACAATGGAGTGTCAGCCAACATCAGTGTGCTTGTGGTCACCAAGAAACCTCTTGAATCTACTTTCTTATTAGGCATGAACCGCATCATGGCCTTTGGAAGGGTCATGGTTAGTTCACAACAGGATGTACAGTTCGGGGTGGAGGCCGAAGCGTTCTGCGCAGTGGCTGACACAATGGTCAACACCGATGGGTTGGACTTCACCGCATCGTACAATCCTGCCACTAACTTTTGGATGGCCGCATGGAAGTGGCCAAAGGGCGCCGGGCCAGGTTTTCTGCAGAACCGTATGGAATCGTATGCTGTACCTCAAGAGGTGTGAGGTCTGTATCAAGAGAAGCTGGATAGATGGACTGAGGTTGGTTTGTTGGTGTCGCATGGCAAAAGCAAACATGTACAGCCAAAGGATTGATTCCTCTGATGACAGTGGTTCAGCCTAACAAAAAGAAGGTTAAGCAATTGATGGGAGGGAGCTGAATGCGTACATAGTCACGTTTACAGCAGACTCTTACGTGTGTGCTGACAGACTGTGAGAGCTGATCAGGATAGGTGAAAACGTGCCTGTGATCGATCTGAAGATGGCTTATCTGCAGATTCGTGTCCATGAATCACTCTGGTCATATTAGACTGTGGTAATTTGAGGCAGCAGATATTGCCTCACCTGTCTGGGTTCTGGTTTAAAAATAGAACCTGTAATAATAAAGGCGGTGCTGAACTTTTGTCACAGGATCCAGAAGCGAAGCTGGGAATTTCAGCCTACATTGACACCCTGGTGAATGAAAGTATTGTTGCAGCCAGCCATGTAGAAGAACATCTTGGGCGCCATGGTCTAATGAGTGAGGTTCATGAGAATGTCACTGACGGGGCGTGAATGTTGGGTCCAAGAGTGTGAGGGGAGCAGGGAAGGCTCCTCCGGGCTCGTGACAACAAATGCGGTTATTTGCCAGCACCCGGATACTCAAATGTCGTCATAAGTTATGACATGGTGACTCTCGTAACGAACTTATATCATATCTTATGATATGCCTACGACATCGTAAGTCTCTGATACTCAAAAAATCTTTATGATATCGTAGGCTAGTCATAAGGCGATTCCCAAAAAGCTCGCTAGAGGGCCACAGGGCACCAGCTGAAGACTCTCCGCCAATAGCAACCCGTGTTTCTTGACGTAAGAACCAATAAGAACTGAGAAACACAGGAAAACAACAGCTGATAGAAGATAAACACAGAGTGGCTTGGCTGAGAAGTTAATCAGCGTAGTAGGTGCTTTAGTGGCGAATATTGTGAACAGAAAATAGTTATGGAAGGCCTTCCCGCAAAGAAGCCATATGTAGTAATACAGTAATTTATTTTTGTTGTCTGCCTGACTGGGCAGACCTGCCAATCACAGCAAAAGCTTCTGTGGGGTTGTTCCACAGGCACAGAAGCAGTATTTTACTCCTGGAGATTGGGTTAAGTTAGGTTATGGCTCGGTTATCTTCATTAGTAAAATGAAATTGCTAATATATGTCCCATTGAAGAGAAATGGCTTAGAATTGTTTAAAATATCGAAGAAATGATCAAAATCTCCAAATTCACGTGATGTGAACAACAGAAAATTGACCGATTTTGGTAGGTTTGAGTATGGTTTGTTAAGGTTTTATAATCCTACCTTGGTACATTAGCGTACAATAATGATGAGTAACTCACCCAGTAAAAAGGTGTCTCCAAACTGACCAGCCTGGAAGCGATCTCTCAGAGGACAGTTGGCCCAGATGAAAGAATATGTGTACTCCCTGGATACTTGGCTGAGTAACTGGTGATGAGGTTGCGGCTGTTGCACACTACCTGTATGTTCAGTGAATGGTACTGCTTCCGATTGAGGAAAATATGCTCCATTTCATCTGGTGCTTTGATGGGGATATGGGTACAATCAATAGCTCCTATGACTCTACGAAAGCCGCTGATTCTACTAAAATTTTGGACAGTACTGTTGATTTCTACAGCACTAATTGGCATTTTTTTTTTTTTTGGCTTTCATACTGAGAACACTAATAACTCTGCTGATCACTCTGCTAACACTGGCTTGAGTTACACCTGCAGAGTCTCCAATTACATTTTGGATTCTCCCACTTGCAAAAAATCTTAAGGCAATCATCACTTGGGTGTGCACTGGAAGCGCATGGGACCTCAATGTTCTCCTTTCCAAATGAGGTCTAAGTTCATCACAGTCTTATTAATTCTTGGCGTGGGAATCTATACACTCTTAGAAGGTGTTCATCACTAACGAGGAGTGGGTCAAGTGGGTCCCTGTACCTTCTTTCTCGACGTAATTGGCGATCATGTATGTATGCAGCCACTAATTCCATCCTGCTAATCACTACGAGTAGGCAGCCTACGCCTGACAAGAGCTTACTCAGCTATCTTTTGATCACAGGGAAGTCACAGTTTGTACGAGTATAAATGGTGCTGAAAGACTGTTGCTGCTGAATAATATGATCCACAGTGTCAAAGTAGATGAACTCGCTCTGAGAGCAGGCTTCCATACAAGTCACGCTATAGATGTTTATCCACGCTCTTTCCGGGTTATGTTTCGCTACGACGACACCCTCCGAGGGTGTCATAAGATATGACAGTATGTTATGACGTGACGTCACAAGATGGCGTCGGAAATGTTTTGAGTATCGACGGAGGTGGCAGTTATGACATCCACGGGCGAGATATGACACTGTCATAGCGAGATACAACAGTCGTAAGTGTTTTGAGTATCCGGCCCCAGGTCAATTGACCTGTCAGCCAGTGTTCTCTTTCTGTGGCAAACTGGTGGGTCACTTCCCAGTATGTGGTTGGCTGTGGCCAGCCAAGTCACGGAGAGCTGGGATGAGGTCATCACCGGCGAAGAGCTGTGAGAGTTTCTGAAAGAAATGGAGGATTAGGTTAAGTGGCATGACCCTGTATGAGGAAAGTGGGATGCAGAAGGCGACCAGGCCAAGGTCTTGGTGAATGGCACTTTTCTGGCCATTGGTGTTGCAGTCGAGGTCGGTGGAGTTATTGTCGAGGATGCTAGCTGGCTATACACAAAACTCAAAGTAGTCATCAAAAGACTCAGCCTCGCTCTATCATGGCAGTTGAAGAAGGTAGAGTTGTTGACAGATTCGTCGACAGTCTGTCATTGGATTTCTGACAGCCTTATGGGTAAGACTAGACTGAGGACTAAGGCAGCCAGTGAGATGCTTATCTGGAGTCGGGTCAGTATGGATGTCGATGAGTGTAGTTTGATTGTAGTCGTGGATTGTTTTGATTGTAATTTGTTCGTTGACTGTTGATTGAGACGTTAATTGGCTTCGTTTACCGCTATTGTTTACCGTCGTAGTGGTTCAGGGGAGTAGTCTGCTGCGTATAAACTCGTTAGGCGTTGTTTGATTGTAGTTCGTTTTCACCGCTCGCCACCAACATCCATAATCTTACTCCCTGTGCTACTCCCAACGACAATACAACTAGATAACATTCTCCATCTAATTAAATCCCTCAGCTACGTCTATGGACACGGAGCGTCCCTGGTGAAAGAGTGCAGCCTGCAGCCCAGCATCAATCTGGTGTTATCAGCGTGCAACAAGGGGGACGGATGCCTTGACACATGCGCCACACCGTTGGTTGAGGCACTGCATCTCGCCTCACAGCAGCGGCAGCAGTGTGCGCGGCCACTGTGGACTCAAGCATCACGAAGCTGGTGGCCAGTATGCACAACACCACTGGTCATCTTGGGGTGAGGCGGACACTGTACTTCGTGAGGCGGGCCAAACCGACCGTGACGAGGTAGCAAGTGCGATCAGTTGTGGCAAATTGTCAAGTGTTCCAAACTGCCGACCAAGAAACTGTGAAGTGGTCGAGAGATCCTGGAAGTGGAGGGGATCTGGCAGAGAGTCGGGATGGACATCATGCACTGTGAGGGTCGACCATACCTTACTCTCATTGATTGTGGGCCATCACGATACGCTGTTTGGCGTTGTCTAAGGCTGCAGTCTAATACGAGCGTCAAGCAACTGCGAGCTATTTCTGTTAAACGTGAGGTGCCAAACGAGCTGCTGACAGACAACGATGGCATCTTTCACGGTAAACAGTGCACTCAGTTCGCGAAGCAGTGGAGTGTGCACATTTGTTTCCAATGTATGTATGTGCCATCAGGGACCAGCTTTATTGAGAGATGTCATCATACGGTGAAGGTGACTGCCGTGAGGGAGGGCTGTTCTGTGACAGAAACAGTGTACTTGTACAGTTTGATGCCAAGAGATGACCATACATCTTCATCTGCCCCGGTTAACGTGGTGTATAATTATCATGTCAGAGTTCAAGGAATGGATCCTGGTGAGAAGGATGGGGCTGATCAGGCAGCTCTTACCGGGTCGGGGATGGAGTTTGGGTGAGGCCACCTGGAGTTTGATGTGATGGCCAGTACAGGAAGGGCGTTGTCGCAGGAATCGTGTCCAAATAAACCATTGAGACTGGTTGTGTGCCAGGACACATTGGGGATCTCCGGCGTCACACTCCATCCTCAAGCTCTCACGTCAGTGGTTTCGTGGATGACAACGAAGATGGGAGGCTGATCATTAACTTTCCAGTGAAAGATGCTGCTTCAGAAACGGAATAAGACTCTGACAGCTGTGACCACGGACCTAGCTATCCAGGACTGAAACGCTCATCGAGAGTCAGGAGACCTCGGAAATGCACATGTGATTAGGATATCAGGGGGGAGTGTGGCGTGTGTTAGTGGCGCTGCAGTCAAACAGGCGGAGATCGCTTCAGTCTCCTGTCTGCCACTTAGGCAAGAGTGACCTCATGAGCCGGAGGGTCTAGGATGAGAACACTGAGCTGGGGGCAGAGAGTGAGAAACCCAGGAAGCAGACAGTTGTGTTATGGCCTGCTGTGAGCTGATGTGAGCTTGATACTGTGTACACTACATTTAATACCAGGGGTATCTCATTTATAGCTGGTATGACGGTATTACCAGGGATGTATTTATGACATGTTGGAGGGTCGTCTAGGTGTGCCTGACTGTTTTGACCCTCTGAATAAGTCAACATTCTGCTTTATTTATTTCTATCTTACTTTATTTATCAAAACTTCCCACATCCCTCTGGAAAGTGTCCTTGTTTTTGTCATTGGCAATATTATTATTATTATTATTATTACTACTACTACTACTAAAATTGAGATATTTCAAAGGCGATTTGGCCTAGAGCCTCCAAACTTGGTCAGCTTGTCGGAGGGCGGTCCGCTTCATTTGGCTAAATATGGTGGCAATTCGTCAACCGGATCTCCGGATATTATTCAGAACACAGAGAAGTGAGTCAGCCACGCTATCTCAAGAACCGCTTAAGCAAGGAATCTGAAATTTTACGACAAAATAACCTTATGGTAGACACAGGTCGGAAGGGAGTATGGTTTCATTCAGTTGATCATGCTCTGAGATCGCCTTAGGTAAAAAATTGGGACTTTTCCTAATTTTTCATGAAGGATTAAGGCTAGAGCCACTGTGATGACCTTAGGTAACATGCACAAGATTAGTGACCTTGACCTCAAGGTCCCTTTATAGCTCGGCTTCTAGTACTGTAGGCAAGGCAATGGCTGTGGGATGTTTTTCTTTAGCAGTATTGTCCTTGAACAATTTTACAGTGTTCTAGTTATATATGGTTTTAATAGCTCCAGACGATTTGATTTACCTTTCTGGAAACCTTTTGTCTTGGTGTCTGTGTCAGGGATAGCTATGTTCAACACCCCCACCCCTAGTTTAGAAAAGCCGCCTCTAAAGTTTAACTGAATATAATTCTTTGCATATTATATGAATGTATTCATTAAAGTGATAAATACTGCTGCTGTCTCTACTACTACTACTACTACTAATACTACTGCTACTGTTACTGCTACTACTACTGCTAACAAATGCACAAACATGTTGTGCATGTAATTATTCATTTTCATCAGTATTACTGCATATACTGAATACTATAGTATAGGACAACAGAGAATTAATGAGTGGTACAGTATATATATATTTTTATATATATTTTTTCTTTTCAGCCGATGAAGTGGTCACTGCCTAGAAGAATGAAACATCGGCCTGTGCTTCATATACTGGACTGATTCACAGATAGAGTTATGATCAATTCTGTGCCGTAACTACTGAATATTTTCCAAGGACAAAAAAGAGGAGATTGCAGAGTCTTCCCATGTTTGTTGTTTCTCCTGCGATAAACAAATCTTGGTTACTACATGCAAATGATCGTAGATATATACATTTCTATTATCACTGAGAAGAAAGTGTGTGTTGATACCCATGTATAGGGCTATCAGATCCAAAGCCACAAATACCGCTAAACTTGCTGGAAAAAAAAAATGATTGTCGCTAGTTGCAAAAATCTCCGGGAAATCGATAGAAATGACCGATAATCCTCTGAACTTCGATAAACCCATGCAGAAATCTTCATAATTTAGTTAGATTTCTTGCTGCTAAGCGGTAATAATTGCCGCTAAATGAAGGTAAATATCTCTAGATCTAGCGGGAAAAAATGCTACCTTGGCAACACAACCCATGACTCTAATACTTCCCATAAATAGGAAAGTAAGTTACGTCAGGGAATGGCTCGTAAATATGTTCAAGAATTCCACCCCAAGACTGTTGTTATGATATCTACAAAGCCACTTGGTATACGACTTAGGATCCCAGATTTTCGATGTTTGTTTCAAAATGTAAAATGCCGGAGGAGTCTCGATAGTTCAGGGAGAGAGAGAGAGAGAGAGTACGACTTGGACACAGAGGGGTCTTGTTCATAAATAATCCTAACCAGTTTACAAAATGAACAGGCATCCATAACAGTTAATTATTATCACAGGTCCCTTGTGTGTGTGTGTGTGTGTGTGTGTATGCTTGAGCGTGCGTGCGTGTGCTCACTACTCTATTCACTAACCTAACTGTGAAGTGTAAGGTAGGCGTTTGAGTGAGGATACACGCATATACAAGCAGTCTTAAAAGTACTTAAATTTAACCGTTTATAAATATGGCCTTAATTGTTGTGTCCTTTTGTACGGGTATGTTTTTACAATGGATTTCTTCCGCTTAGCTTCCAGGTCCTTTGAATAGCACTTAGCAGCAATTGCCTTTACCAAAACATAATAAATATAGGATGAACAGTGGCTAGGATGTTGCTGATACGATGATACAAAATGTGTACTGCACTGATCACATCTTTTCAGCTTCTTATAATAAACAGTATGGACTAAGGTAAAGCTAGCGTTTGTTAACATGGAAATTTGTGCTCAGTAGCTTCATATAAAAGAAAATAAAACAATCTGCATCAATGTGTTTTTGTACCCATCCACCGTGACTAACAAGACTTTCTCCACGAGATAGTTTTTCTGAATTTTCCTCCTTTACCCACAGCCGATTTTATTTACCGTGGAACAGACTTCTTGAATTAAAGGAGTCCACTACAGCCTTCACGGAATTTTTGACTACAAAACTAATATTTTAAGTGGTCAGGCAGCATCAAGAAAACTTCCTTTAGATGACATACTAAGCTGTGTTTAACTTGGCCTAAAATTGTCATCTTCGTCTTGGATGCTGAGTTGCAGGGATAGATTAACACTCAAATACGATGCTAGTCACGAAGAGGTGCTATGACGAGGATGCAGAGCTGAAGTACTGTCTTTTTCTATCACTGAGGAATGTGAAATAAGCTGCGAAACGACGAAAATGTAAGCCAAGTAAGTGTTAAAACAGTATAATACATTCTGTTTTTGCCCCTGTCACAAAACTACCCAATACTGAAATTATTTAGAGAATGGTATATCTAGCCTCTCCAGTTCGAAAAAAAATCTCTCGTCAGTTATATACTCTTCTCTGGGAACAGCAAGAATAAAGTACAAAAAGATTTAATTGAAGTGAACAGGTTAACAATACAACAGAAATGCAGTAAGCTGTCTATATATTGTTATGCAGGTAGGATTAGGTTAGTGGTAAATATGTGAGGATATGAGGAACATTCTAGAAAATATGTGCTATGCTGCTGGATAAGGTTAACCCACCGCGGCCCACCAATGTACGATGCACGTCACTACTTTTTTCCGCAGGCAGACCCACCGACGTGCATCGTACGTCAGTCAGTTGCAAGGCCTGTCGTTTGCACATTTTTCAAGATTCGCGGGTGATTTTTGGTAGGCATATGTGGGAGACCTTCCTCTACTTCCTGTCAAGTGGGGATACTGCCTGGCCCCACCTGACCTCTCCTCGCCCCTCCCTCCACACTCGCTCGGCAATTCACCTGTTAGCAGTGACCTGGCCAGTAAAGATATGTTGCCCCACGGTCTCTCCAATGACGAAATTCACGGTGAAAGTGATTCCTGAGGTGGAGGACAAAGAAACAAAGAAGCTAGAGGGAGAAACAAACAGAAGTGATGAGGTGGTAATGTCGTAAAGGAAGGTGCCATACGCTGGGGTTTTGGGTGAGTGAACAATGCTTTTATTGCCTATATTATTGTGTGGAAACCAATATAGACTACACATAAATTCGTACCAAATAAATAAATAAATAATTTAAAGTGGCTTCAATTAGTTAACCCTTCCATAGTTCGCTTTCTTTAACCAGGTACCCTGAGAAAGAAGGAAAACGTAAGGCTGACTGACACCTGTACCAACATTTATAAGCTCAGGAGGGCGATTTCTCTAAGAATTTTCGATGTTTTTCACCAAAAGCGGAGGTTTGAGCCAAAAAAAAAAAAAAGTTCAAAATCGGTTGGGTTCTAAGGGCGTGTTGGGCAAAAAATCCGTCGGGACTGGACGGGTTAATGTTTTATATCCGTAAATGTGAGGAACATTCGAGAAACATCATCTTTGTCTGATTTCTTTTTCTCTTACTATAGGAAGTAGTTTTTGTCATATTGTTTTTGTGTATTATTAATTAAGTACATTATTGTGTGGGGAAATGTGACTTCTCTCCCAGGCTCCAGAATACAGTATTTTGGGCTGTGTTGCTAGGTAAAGTGTGTCATTTAAAGGGACCGTCCCACCTTCGAGTTAGTAAGAGGCAGTCAGACAGTGAGCGTCAGTGAGCCAGTGGCAGTTAGTGAACAGAAGCCATTCAAACTGATCATGAGCGAGAGAGTAATGGACAGAGTGAGTTAGGGCACAGCAGCTAGTCAATGAACCAGTGGCAGTTAGTGAGCTAAAGTCTGCCAGACAGTGAGAGTCAGAGTCAGTGACTGACAGTCAGCAAATGCTCAGTGAGTCAGACAGCGGCGAACTGAAGGTGACAGAGTCAGTGACAGTTTGTGAGCCAAACAGTGAGAATTACTCTGAGAAGGACAGTAGTTAGTCAAAGAGTCAGTGAGTGACAGCCAATCATTCAGTCCGTGAGGATGGACAGAGAGTGAGGACAGAGGTAGTGTAAGAGAGAGAGAGAGAAGCCACAGTGTTTTGCAAATGTACCTCAGTTGTGCCAGGGAAGAATAAAACCCTGAATAGTTAAGCGGCCTTTGATTAACATCTTGGCCTCTCTACATATTGTTCTCCACATGTCAACAAACCCTCCAGTGTAAGAATTTAGTGTCAGGCGTGGGATAGGTCTTGGGTGATGGATATGCGTGGACAGGCTGCCAAACCGGTGGATAATTCTCTGGCAGATATACTCGCGGTGTTGAGAGCACATTTTGAAGAACAAAATAAATACTGGGAATCTTGCAAGAAGAACAAAGAAGGATATACTCACAGTGTTGAAAGCACAGTAAGAACAAAAGAAAGATAACCACAATGTTGAGAGCACAGCATGAAAAACAAAAAGGAGCCTAACCACAGCACAACACAT
>JAGKTI010007578.1:0-13562 GCA_018397915.1 Birgus latro
GGGGGGGGGGTTTCACTCTCCCACCTCTTCCTCCTGCTTTTAACTCATTCAAATCCGTGACGTATTTCTTAGTTCTTGCAGTCGTCAGATGATTTTATACAACGTTGGACAGACCTCTGGCAGCGAAGTGGCTAATGGAGACTACTGTAAATCTCTCTTGTTTTCACAGTCTCTCCAAATCTATAAAAAAAAAAATGAAAATCGTATGTGGACAGCATATATAAGCTACAAAGTAAATTGTTGAATTGAGGGGTAAAGCAGGCAGAACAAGGTTGAAATACGCTGTGACTGTTGAAAAAAGCTAACAAGCAAACCAAAAAGGAGAGTAAATGAAAAAATGGAAGGAGGGAAAGGTGGAAGGAAGCAGAGAGAGGTACTGCGGAGGAGGGCGAGATGCAGGTAAAAAAGAGTGATGGAAGGAGGGAGGGAAAGATGGAAGGAAGGAGGGAGAGATGAAGCTAACAAGGGATAGGTACTTGGGAGGAGGGTAAGCTGGAGGGAGGGAGGGAGTGGTAGAGGGGAGGAGGGAGAGATGGAGGGAAAGATAGATGCCGGACAGACACCTAAACTAATACACCGATAGATGGATGGACTGAGTGGAGGGATTGAAGGACGAGTGGAGGGGCGGATGGACAAGCTGGAGTGTGAAGAAACGAGTGGAGAGGCGAAGAGACGAGTGGAGGGGTGTAGAGGGAAGTAGAGGGGTGGAGGAAAGAGTAGAGAGGTTGAGAGAAGAGTGGAGTGGTGGAAGGACGAGTGGTGGGTGGAATGATGAGTGGAGGAGTGAAGAAACAAGTGGAGGGTTGAGGACGCGAGTGGAGGGACGAGTGGAGGGGTGGATGGAGGAGTGTAGGTGAAGGGAAGGAGGCAGGAGTGGAAAAACAAAGGAATGAAAGAAAGATGTAGAAATTGAGAGAGAGATGAATGGAAAGAAGGAGAAACGACAGAAACTCAGAAATGTGAAGAAAAAGAGGAAAGGATGCGTGAAAGGATAACAGAAAATAAAGGAGAGAAGAGGAAAGAGGGAGGGAAAGAGGGAGATAAGGACTAAAGGGTGGAAGAAAGACGGGAATGGAGGGAGAGAACAAAGGAGGGGTACAAAACAGGATGGAAGTAAAGAAGGAACGAAGCAGAAAGTGGAGAGAAGGACGGAGGGAACGACAGAGGGCTGAAAGAAAGGAGGAAAGATTACAGCTTTGTGAGACATAAACTGACACACAGACAGACACAGTCGGCATGAACAGGGGGAAGGGGAGATGGAAAAAAGAGAATGAAAGGAAAGATTTTGAAGGAGAAAGAATGGAAAATACGGATGGGGTATGGGACGGAAGAGAGGAGAAGAAAAAAGATGGAAGTGAAGAAGAATTTAAGAGAGAGAGAGAGAGGAGTTGTGCGAGGAAGGGAGGGGTGTTTTTTTTTTTTTTTTTTTTTTTTTTTTTTTTTTTGTAGGGTTGGTCGTGTCTGGAGAGCAACAGAGGGAATAGGGTAGGAAGAGGGGAGCAGTTGGGGGAGGGAAGGGGAATGGGTGAAGGAAGGAATGGGGAAGAAGAGGGAGGGAACGTAGAGGCGAGGGTGTGAGGGGAAGAGAGCGGGAGAGGTGGGAGGCGAGGAAGAGTGGGCGGGGACAGGATAGAGGCGAGACGAGAAGAATGTGTTATTATTTTGTAGGTCATTAAGAATTATATGTAAATATTTATTTAAAAATTTATCTTGATGTTAATCTTAAGTACTATCCGCTTTGCTTTGTAACGTTGGTAGACAACAGTGTTAAACCTCACTGCTTATGTTGAGAGGTCATTCCTCCTTTTCTTAGTTGCTCTACTAGCATCACTTCTGAGTCTTATAATTGAAGTATTATGATGGTGCACTGATAACAGTAATACTGATACTACTAATAATAACATCAACAATAACAACATTATTATTAGTAATAATAATAATAACAGTAATAATAATAATTATTATTATTATAAATATTATTACATTATTATTATTATTATTATTAGCAGTAGTAGTATCTTTAATATTATTATCATTATCATTATTATTTATATTATTACAGTAACTATATGAAACACTCTAAAACAGAAGTTAGGATTGCGGCCTCGTCTTCTTACGAATGACACCTCTCTGTGCCACTGTCCCTTGTGACTCGATAGATAGTTAAATGTAGATAATTGTAGACATATATGTACTTCATGTATGCATGTGTGTATGTATACGAGTATATCTATTCCTGTCTGTCTGGGTATCTATCTGTCTCTGACCGTCTGTGTAACACTGTCCCATTTCCTCAGTCTTTCTCCACCTCCCCAACTTTCTTCCCGTCTGTCTCTCTCTCCCCTACGCCTTTCTGACTAACCCCATCTCTCTCCCAACTTTCTCCCTTTTCTCTCAAACTCCCTTTCTCTCCCTCTTACTTCTTCTTTCCATCTTTCCTCCTTTACTTTCCTCCAGTTACTTTTAGGTCTGACTTCCTTGAAATCCTGCTCCCCCATTTTCCTTGTCAATTGAGTGCTTCTTCAGTTTATGCACTTTTATTTGGCGATTTTTCCTTTTGCCGCGCACTTCCCGCAGCTTAATGGCAGAATAACACATCATCATGACAGTAAATCCTTTCAATCGTACTTTCTCGTGACTGGCACCATATTCGTGTCTTAATCTTGGGTTGCAGCTCCCTTTTTGTGATGTATATACTCGTAGCTACTTTCATTTCCCTTCTTTTCCAGTTCTTATGTGTTTTTCAGGTAGTATTATTTTACTTCGCTGTTTTTTACACCTGCTTCTCCTCCTCCTCCTTTACTCTTCCCCTCCCCCCCCTCCTTCTCCTCGCTTTCACTACTTCGTATCCCTTTTTGTCTTCCTGAAAATTATATTATTTTCATTTTTTCTAACCTTCCCCTGTTTTCCCGTCTCTGCCAATCCTCTTCCTCCTCACCCTTCAGTTCACCTTTCTATCCCTTTCTCTGTGTTATACCCTCATGACTTTACTTCTCCTCTTCGTTCATTCACAGTATTCATTTCCTCCCCCCCCTTCTTCCATTTCTCCCATACCCTTCTACAGTCTTTCCTCTCCTTCCTCCAACTTCTCTCACTCCTCCTCCTGTTTCATCTTTCCCTCCATATCCTTCTCTGTCTCCCCTTCCTCATCCACCCCTTACACTGCGACTGTCGATGATTTAAAGGTGATTCAAAGCAGTTTTCACTCATTAAACGTGTTATTAATGTCATAATGTCAATAATGCATAATTTCACTAGCAGATATTATTTATCTGCTAATTTATTACAGTGGTAAAGTGTGCGTTTTCGTACACTGAAAAACGAGGGTTCGCGCCTCGCCGGGGTGTTAAACTTTAGGAGCATTCTTCTGACCAAGTACTGCTTTAGCAAACATAATGGGTGCTGTGGTTGAACCAGTGTCGCATACTATAATGTATGCTTGCACCCAGTCGGCTTGCCCGGGCCGATTACACTTGGTTGACAGGCTACACACACATCCAAAGCCACTCCAGCACAACACCCACACGTACAAGCACTTCTCACCCTACATACAATCTCTGCAAAGCACCACTTGTTGGTGGAGTGGAGGCTGACAAACCAGAAAGACAGAAAAAAGAATGAAAAAGAAATAAAATGTTAATGAAGTAAAGAGAGTTCATTGTAAAAAGTACACGTAAATAATAATATAATTATTGAATGACAAAGGCTTTCCTTGATTTCATTATTAAGAAATGAATTGGGAACTAATAATAAAAACCAGTACCACAAATTTCATGTTTCTGATTTGTCAAGATATTCAGGATTATCAACAGTTAATGCTGTTTTATAAAATACATTTTAGTCTTAAACGTGAATGGGAAGCTTTCCTAAAATAAGACATATTTGGCAGTACTTCATACCGGTATTAATTTGTATTATCACCCATCATAACAAGAATAATGTCTTGTTGAATTTTATCGATGCGGCAGCAGCCTTTTGAATGTAGTATTTAATTTCTTCTTGGCAAACTGCAGTGAATTTTTTGTGTTATTGAAACAAATTCAATACATTGTAGATATTAGGTGTCCTTATCTGACATTTATACTGTACAGATTTGTGGGATAGCTTGAAACTGAGATTTATGTACTTGCTCATTTTTATGGTTCTTCAAATATATGGTACTTGGTTTGTATTTTCGTACATATATGCTAGCTTTATATATTTATGATAATTATGACCTGACATTTATGTTATGAATTAAACCACTGTCTTGTCATAAATCATTTATGACATGTTATTTTTTTCAACCCCGAGAGTAAAACAATGAATGGCATCTCACAGTTTGATAGGGCAGTGTGTGTGTGTGTGTGTGTGTGTGTGTGTGTGTGTGTGTGTGTGTTTAATTGGAGTGCTATAATTAGCCTGTTTTTTTTTTTTCCTGTGACGATACCAGCATTGGTATTAGTTCATCAATTAATTATTCAAAGTCTTCTTGCTGTAGAAACAAACCGGTACAGTTCATCATAAATAAAATTGTGGTGTAGTACTACCTTCAGACGGCTTGATATAGAGTAACAAGGCTTTTTTTTTTTTTTTTTCAAGGAAACCCTATGCCTCGCTGGGTTTTTAAGCATATAATACATAGGAAGCCAGTTAGGCGAGTGGGTTAATGCGCTGCATCCAGATTTAACCAAGAATATACATTGGAGGTCTTGGGAGGGTTTATTGCCCATATAATGACGCTGAAGGGGTGAGCGGCTGGTAAGCTTTGCCATAAATATCTGGACTGAACAACAAAGCCCCTGGCCCCGAAGGCCTTGATGGGGTAATATAGGAATGGATGGTAGGTAAGTAGATATGGGTATCAAATTATTGACAGACCGACTTTAAAATGCAGGTATTCAGTGAGATAATGAATATACATTCATTACCCTTTGTCGTTGATACTGTTCTGTACAGCAACTCCCAAATCAAAATAGTGCTTTAAATATAAATTGTAATCCTCCATAGAAATTTCCATATTTTGAGTCAGGGAATGGACTTACAGCCGGCAAATGCGTACAGTAACTCCCTCCAGCTGACATTGATTGAGCTCCCGGCGCGGCGTCTCTGTCCTCGCCGTCTGCCATATGCACGGTTGGTATTGAACGTATCGATGCAGCGTCTGAACGAAAAAATAACTCACTCTCACTCTTTTTTTTTTTTTTCAAAAAAACGTTTCCAAAACAACATATAAATATGCTGTAATTGCCCACCAATTGCTTATATGGATTTGCAATCAAAGAACCGCAGTGTCGTTTAAACATATTTCCGGTAATTTGCCCCGGTAATGTGTTCCGTTGTACATCTGGCAGTCTGGTATTTCTCAGAGGAGATGTGGTACATAGTAATCCTCGAATAATTTCATTAAAACAGTAGGGTTATGCCATTTATATTCAGTTAATTTTATTGGTCAAATATATAGGTAAGACAGAATGATACTATTCTCGTACCTTTAAACTGATCCTAGAGTTCTTTCACGATAAACTTGGATCATATATTCATCCTGAAAAAGACAATGGTACGACTCCACATCCTTTGCATAACATTTCTACGTGTTTAGCACCATATTCTAGTGTTAATCTATTGTTCCAACTCAGCAGTGAAGATGGATACGTGGCAGTTGTATGCAAGGGTAAAGAAAAAAGCGTACAGTTTCTTTCACATGAGGAAGATGGAGAAATTGAACGACCAAGGTATGGTGTTCGATCAGTGTACATTATGACATTGAAAACTACGGAAATCGTGTTTGCTCAGAGATGTTTTCTGTAGACTGAAAATCACCCCCAAGTGATTTAGAGAGCCAAAGTGGTGACGTACGCAACCATGACAACTGCCGTGCTGGTTCTTTACAAGCATTCGACATTGCAGATATTTACAATATCGTCTCTTGTTTCTTCTGAGAGGAAGGTGGTCAATATGTTAGTTCGAAAACCGTTATAAATGTATTCATATATCAACCTCCTCTTATTCTATCGATGTAATATTGGGTAAAGTTAAGGCCAGTCTCAAAGAAAGTTTACAACACTAGAGTGTCTGGAATGTGTCAGGCTTCTTTATATACAGTATACCTTTTCGTTATTTTATGGTAATATTCATTTCATCAGTGCTGGTAAAAAATAAAGCTTCTTTATGCAGCCATCTTTCTTCCTGACTTATAATGTTTTAGTCGGTGATAATACGGTATTATCAGATGATAAGTACTGTGCTTTGGTTATGAGACACATAGACAGCATACTAGAAAACAGTAGAATATAAATTTGAAAGAAGACCCTGAGTTAAGGAATAACACTTATCATTGTTGCAGATACTGTACTACCAGGTATCTTATCAGCTACTAAATCTGATTTTATTTTTTTGCAACGGTACAGTTTGTTTACTGATTCACACTTTTGTATGTACAGTGAATGCCCAGCAGCCAATTTAAAGTTCATTTACTATTACTCCCAGTGATATAAATTACCCTGGATAGTGTTCGCAGGCAAAGCTACAGTAAATAAGGTCAGGGGTCTAGTGGTAGTCTGTACTTTGTAGGTCTAGTGGAAGTCTGAGTTAGGTCCAGTGACAGTCTGTGTTAGTCAGGTCCAGTGGCAGTCTTGTGAATTAGGTCGAGTAGCTGTCTGTCTTAGTCAGGTCAGTATTTGATTTAGTAAGATTAGCACCAGAGGTAATCTCGATTAGTCGCCTAGGATGATCTGGTATGGTTAGGTTTGGTATAGTAGTAGGCTAGTAGTACGGTGAGTGATTGCTTTAGTCAGTGTTATCATTAGTACTGCATTCCGCTGTAGAAGATATAAAACGCTTGTGGCTATACAGTTTAACCACGAGTTTTGCATAGCACCTGAAACAGGTTGATATTTACTGTATTTCAATATCTTGCCCGTTTCACCATAGATTTGCCCATTTTGTATGTCTTCCGCGTCCTGAAATTCTTTTTGCCATTTTTATTTCATTGACTCTAAATTATTGGTACTGTGGAAAGGAAGAACTGTTTTAAAGACACTGTGGTATTACGTCGAATTAAGAAAAAAATCCTCTAAAATGATATCCGTACATGGACTTTATTTCTGCTAGCACCGTAAATATTACCATACAATAACGAAAAGGTATCTATTAAGCCTCCGTCTGTGCGGTGGGATTTTAAAACACCGTTAATGCGGTGGGGTGTGATTTAACGTGTGTTTCTGTACAATTTACTTTTCAATAGATATTTTAATGGTATTATTTGACAAAGAAATACGCTTAATATTACAAAAAATATTCATATATTTATTTCAAAAATTAAAATTTTTATATAGTTACTTCACACAGGTGGTAGGTGGTGGCGACCATCATCCACTCACTCGATGCAGTCCTACCTACATCTTCCCTCACATTTATCATTCTTTTTCTGGGTCTGCCCTCCTCTCTTCCTATTTTTCCCATCTTTCCTGTCACTTTTTATTATTTTTCTCTCCTTTTCAGGTGGCTTTACATTGAGTGATAAGCCTAATGGATTCCTGTAAGGCAGGAGACCATTTACAACGCTGGGTGGTAACCATATAACCAATCCATATGTGTTCCTTACGTGTCAAAAAGTGGGTTGGCGGAGGGTTAGTGCCCCTCCCTGTGAAAAAAAACTGACTCAAAGACAACGGCCACCCTTTACAGGATAATGGTGTCTGGCTATAGATAGATAGGTAGATTGATACTTCAGACAGCAACACATTCATATGTATATATTTCATAAATTAACCTATTTTCATGAAGTTAGTTCACACAGGATCATGTTCATATCTATTTACTTCTCAAATTAACATACTAAGCATAAATAAAAAAAAATTTCATTCATAAATAAATGTATTGTGGAACTTACATATTGCCTGTATGGAACTTTTTCTCAACTAAACATATTAATGTATTTAGTTCACACAAAGACATTATAATTTATTTATTTTACATATAAGCTTATATTCATGTATATTGTTCGAAACATAATATGATTATCTCACAGTAACATATTATAATTTATTTATTTCACAAGTGAAAAAGATAAACTGATAAGGAAACCTAGCAAAATAAGTTGATATATTACTGGGTAACCCATTCAGTGTTCATTATCTAGTCATTGTCACTGCTTGCATTTTCATCCTCATCACCCTCTCCAGAGCAGTCAACACAAATCAAGTTTAGAACTTTTCTGACAGCTGTTTATTGTCTTATGAACCTTTGACCTGGGGCACAATGCACATATATGTTGGGAACCTTCACGGCGGAGTTTTGGAGGTAATTCCTCAGATGATCCAGCTGGTCACAAGTGCTGGACTTTCCTTTTCAAGTCTCTTCTCAAACCCTGTTTTATCTTTCGATGGTTGATATGGTCGTCTGTCAGCTTCACTCCTAATGTCTTCAGAAAATGGTGGCACTTGATGGTTGATTGATGGTTGGCCATGAATACAATGAATGCATTTGTTTCTTCGGCATCGAGTATTGTGTAAAAAAGTGTAAGAGGCCAGCGTCGAGCTTTCTGGGAAACATTGTAGACTGAACACAAATGATCGACAATATCCACCCCTCCTTTAGTATTGTTGTAAAAAGTAATGAACCGTTTGTGTGTGTGTGTGTGTGTGTGCATCAGTTGCAGCATCACGATGCATTGTGCTGAGAAGTATAACACATTTATGTTTCTTGCACATATAAGAGGTCAGTGTGACATCTTTCTGGAAGCCAAACAAACTTGTTTAATGGTGCGGTGAGGTGTGCTGCACCCCAAGATGTAATTACTGTACGCCTGCTCTCCTCTTTGGCTAGCAGGAAACCGAGTAGGCTAATGTATCAACTTAGTGGAGGTTCCCTGGAAATTACATGGGATGGCGGCAGTATCACTGCCGCCAGACGTAAGATAATTGTAGGGAAACATCATTTGGGGTATGTCACACCCCGCCCCACCAATGGAGGGTTAAGAAAAAGTCTGCAGCTAAACCTCACACATTCCAGACACCCTACTTTTGTAGACATTCTTTGAAGCTTGCCTTAAATTTACCTAGTATTACTCCTCTAGAATAAGAGAAGGTTGTTATTTAAATAGTGGTTTTCGAACCATCATATTGACTGCCTACCTCCCGGAAGAAAGAAACAAGAGACAATTGTAAAATCTGCCATGTCGGATGTTCGTGTTGAACCAGCATGGCTGTTGTCATGGTTACGTGACGTCATTCAGTACAGTCATAACCCAGCCTTTTCTTTTCCACCGAAGTACCCCTGCTCGCTACGAAAACATTCAGAAATGTAACACTGGCGGTATATGACATTTTATCTTTATCCCATTTCAAAGTCCTTCCAGTAACCTTTCGACATTACCTTCACTCCTCACACCCTCTAACATGTCTATCACTCTCTTCATCTCTCCCCACCCTTTCCTCCTTCCCTTTATCCTTCAAATTCCTTCGTCGCTGCCTCCCCCACCCCATCCTCCCTGTTTCTCTTTACTTCTCCATTCACCAGTCTTTTAGGCCATCATTTCTTAATTCCTCCCCCATACCTACTTCCTGCCTCTATCCCTCCACGTTCCCCTCCCCACTGTTTCTTTTCTCCCGTCCTTTCCTCCCTCACCCCTTCTCCTTCCCTCCCTCCCCTTCTCTCCCCTCCCTCCCCTTCTCTCCCCTCCCTTACCCTACCCTCACCTTCCTCTTCCCCCTCCCTACCCCCCTCCCCCTTGCCTCCCCCCAAAAACATTTAATTACAACCCTCCTCCCCCGCCCCTTTCAATCCCACCCTTGACTTCTCCGGTAGCCATTAAAAGGTACCATTCTGATCCTTTCTCTCTCTCTCTCTTGATCACTGGGCCTGTAAAATAACACCGATCGAGATAATGAAGGCTTAGTAGAGGGAGACGGGACCTGGATGTTGGTAGATGGTCTTGTAAGCAGTAGTAGTGGTGGTAGTGGTAGATTTGAGGGGTACTGAAGGTAGTAGTATGGTAGTGTTAGATGGCTGTCGTAGTGGTATTGACAGATTAATGGTGATGATAGTAACAGAGATATGGTGGTGACGGTGGCAGTGTGGGATTGGTATATATAGGCAGAGGTGGTAGTGGTAGATAGTTGTAGTGGCAGGTTAATAGTAGTGATGGTAATGGTAGGTTGGGGTGGTGGTGAGGTATGCTTGAGGAGATGGTAGTAGACAATGGTACTGGTAGATTAATGGTGCTAATGATAGTGGTGGATTAATGTCAGTAATGTGGATGGTTCTGTTAAGTAACCTGAAGGAATGACAGGGGTGGTAGTGGCGATGATGTGAGTTGATGGTGGTTGTGGGTAGTCTGATGTCAGTAGCCAGGGGTAGGTAGGAGGAGTGCTTGGTTTGAAGGAGACGGTGGTGATGGTAGGTGATGCTGGTCGTGGTGGTGGTGGTAGCTGATGGTAGATGTTTTTCTCGGTAGTGGTTGTGATGATAGGCATTGTTAGTTATTTATAAATGCTGCAGGTGGTGGTAGTGATTGATGGGGGTAATGGTGGTATAGCATGATGATGTAGTTGACGGGTGGTGGTTGGTGGATGATAGATGAATGCTGGTTGGAAATGGTGATTATAGTGGTGATGCGAGAGGCGCTGGTTACAGGTGATAATGACAGGTTGTGGTGGCTGACTGCTATGATAAGGTGGGATTTGTGGGAGTAGGCGTATTACTAGGAAAGAATAATGTTGGAAGAGATAGGCTGATTGCTAGTTGTAACAGGTAGCAGCATGGGGTGTAGAATGTTAGTTGAGAAAACTGTTGATTGGAAGGATTGATGGTGAACAGGATTGTTGATAGATAGGAATGTTGGTAATTAAGGATGTTGACAGGTAGGAATGGAAAAAAATGTTAGGTAGGAATGGAAAGAATGTTGATTGGCGGGTATACTGGTGAGTAAGAATCGTGGTAGGCACTAAAGAAGTTGGTAGGTAAGCGTAGTGGTTCGTAGAAAAGATGATAAAAAAAGGATATTATAGGCAGAGATAATGGAAGGTACATCACTGAGGGCCAGATAGGTCCACTTGCATCCACACCGGTTCGTTAGTGGCATTTCTGGTCCATTCAGACCTTCACGTCCATTTCGGGCCAGTCGGATCTAATCAGGTCAGTTTAGGTTCATTTAGGTTTGAGTAGGTTCATTTTCAGGCCATTAGGTTCATTCAGGGCCTTCCCATTCATCCAGGCTCGTTCAAATCGTTTCATGGGGGTTCAGATTAAAGTAGCACCATTAAGCTCAATTTAGGCAGTTTTAGGAGCTATCACATCCGTTCAGCTCGGCTCAGGTCAGTTTCAATAATTCTGTTTCGTTTCAGCCATATTCAGATCCAAACAGATCAGTTGATGTTGATTTAAGTCATTTTCAGTCATCCCAGCGTGTTTCAGGTCAACTAAGTTCAGTCAGATCAATGCAGGTCATGGCCAGGAAGGCGTGTGCCAAGTCCGATCAGCGTAGTGAATGTCCAGCTATGGCAATTCACGTTCTTCACGTCCTTTCAGGCCCATTAGGTTCAGTCAGATTTATTAATTCAAGTCATGAATGTGTAAGCCAATAAAGAGCTCTGTGGGTACGATGTTTGTCGAGTCAGGATTTATAAAATGAAGTTCAGAAATTACGTTAAAATCACTACAGCTACAGTAATCATCCAGTCTGAGTATGGTAAGCATAATGTATGGTTATCAGGCTCTGATATCATGTGCAGTCTCATCTCGAGCGGTTCTGTGGTTAATGAAGAATTGAATGCTTAAGTGAGGAGCAGTGGGTCAGGTGGGAGGATGACGGTGGGCGGGACTGGCTAGCATGGTTGTGGGTGTTGGGACAATGCGGGAAAAGCTCACCCTTTGAAAGGGGGTTTGTATGAGGAGTGGCGTTGGCGATGAGAAGGAAATTCTTTTCAAGATTCTTTGGGAGAGGGGAAGAGAAAAATGGTCGGATACGCGAAGATGGGTGGGTGAGACTGGCTGGGATGCTGGTAGGTGGTGGGACAGGGCAGTCGTAGTTCACCTTATGGAAGATGCATGTTGTGAGTCGATGGGTATGGGCATGGTACAGGTTTAAGTATAGTTTTCTCCAGGCAGATCACAAAAATAGAATAAACAAACTCTTTTCTAAACCTGACATATAATGACATAGGTAAAAACTGCTGAACCCGTCTGACTGTTACTGTATCCAGTCATCTACCTCACTTCAATTAACCCTTTCACTACGATGACGTATTTTTATAACATTTTCTGAACGACTTAAATCTTATTACTAAAGATTGTTAGCAGTGAAGGGGTTAATGGAAGTTATATTTAACCCCAGCAGTTCGAAAAGTCACTTCTAAGCTGAATTAAAATGTATGGAGATAACAAGGATAGAAAGTAAAATACCTCATCGAGCTGTAGACTTTTACACTTGACAGCGGTTGATGCAATTAATATATTTAAGCTAACAGCAAAAGACCTTGTTCAGTTGAGGAAATTCCTTGCAGCCAACGACTTGGAAAACCAACTCAGGTATGTAATTCCTTCTCTGATATTGGTAAACCCAAGAATTATGTTTAGGCTAAAGCTAGATGATTTTGTTCTGTCGAGAGAAATCCCAGCAGCCAAAGCGTTTAAAAAGAGACATAACACCAGTAATTAGACGATTATGTTCAGGGAAGAAGAGCCGCTGGGAGTGATGGAGTTAATTGAAGCTGAATCTAGTCCATCACTGATATCAAATCGTTTGGAAGTAACAAAAATGACACCAATAAATATATCTTGGGATTGAAAAGGTCAGGAAGAATCTTTATAACCCTCTGAACAAAGACCGTATCATTAATTTCTTAGGAGAGACTAAGCAAGAACTGGGTTGAGTCTTGAGTAGGCCTAATACTTTCAGGCCGTTGACGCAATTTTAACTTTATTCTACTACTCACCAGACAGTTTTATTCAATTTTGGAGAAACTTTTCGAATTGGAGGGTTCATTTAAAGCTTTCATTAATAACAATAAACCAATTTCCCTAAAGTAAATAAAATAGCTTGCAAGTAGCAAGAATACTTTAAATCCCTCATGCGATTAAGCAAGTTAAGAAGAACTGAAATATCTTCCGAACTTCACATAGGCTGATCAGTTCGGTGCCAGGGAGTCTACGGTGGGATCGGGTGTAGTCCTAAGCAGGTTTAATCTACCTTAGTCTCGTCTCGCTTCCTCCCTGTAACACAACTTCCATACTTTACCCATGGAACGTAAAGTAGATTAATCCAATTTGAGGCAGGCTTGGGGGAGTGGCTTTAGGGGGTGAGCAGGTATGGAGGTGGGGGCCTTGTTTCTTGGTTCTGTTCCTGTTATTTCTCTTTCGTGGTTTGTGATGTTTTTGGTGTAGGTTTCTCTCTCTCTCTCTCTCTCTCTCTCTCTCTCTCTCTCTCTCTCTCTCTCTCTCTCTCTCTCTCTCTCTCTCTCTCTCTCTCTCTCTCTCACTTCCCATATCATTATCCAGTCATTCTCACTCCCAATCACTCCCACGTCCAGTCCACTTACTCCCACTCCCAACCACTCACTCCCCAATCATCCTAGTCACTC
>JAGKTI010007578.1:22462-35167 GCA_018397915.1 Birgus latro
AGAGAGAGCTAAGTGTTCGTGTGTGTGTGTGTGTGTGTGTGTGTGTGTGGAGGGGGAGGTGACATGCACGGAAGGGTTGGCACCAATGATACTGCTAGGTAGGTAAGTTAGTTTGTTAAATTGCTTACTATGACGCCATATTGTGACACAACATATTCTCTCACAACACACATCAGTACAGGAATACACCTTTATCGTGGATGCGAACACTACCACAAACTATGAAATTGCTTATTAGAATGCAAATAAAAACATAAACATGTGCTACGGGCAGAACGGGTTGACGTAAAATGTTTCCCTTGTCATTCTTGATATTATTTTTAACCCTTGAATCCAGTGACGTATGTCTTAGTTTATTTTTGCCGTCTCCAGGCGATTTCATTGACGTTAGGGGGATTCTTTACCTTGGGGATACTGAATTTAGTCTTCATATACTTCAATACTGGAGATCCTTCCAAGCGTTGGGTAAAGTCTGTCTTTTGGCAGCTTTAACAAACTAAAACCATATCACTGGACTGATGAAGAATGATATATAAAATTTTCCTGCCAGATGTGACGGGAGGCATTACAGAGCCCTCGGTTAAGTCCAAAGGCGTCAACGTTGTCTTTAAGCGACTAGGTAAGAACACTGGTCAACAATCAAGATTGCTCGGACTTATTCTCACCTGTTTCTAACTAATTTGTTACCCCCAACTTCTAAACTGACTCTAAAATTTGACTATCACGTAACACTGACGTACTACATCATAAGTGAGGGAAAATTCCGCGAAACATGCAAATTCGTCAAATAAGAGTCTATATATATATTGTTACCAAAATAATATACTTAGTCTTTAATTTATATCATTTACTAAGTACAAGTCGATATACATACAAAACATTATTACATGACCTTTGCACATTTGAAGTGCCTCTGCATTGTAGGAGCAATTACTCTCAAGCTGAAAAGTCCAACAATAGTCGTTCATCATGTTTGGATTGAATCGGCCTTCATATCGGCTCTCCATTATGACAATTTCATGGTTAAACCTTTCGCCACGTTCATCACTGACATTGTCAAGAATATACAGAAAAGTCCAAACGGGAATGGAAGAAATTTATCTTGAGCGACATTCCAGCACCAAGTGCATAGTAACTCTTCAACATCTTGTCCACCAGCTCCTCATAATTCGATGCTCAAAAATTTCCTAGATAATTCTTCGTAAGAACCATTAAGCTCTCCTAAGCAACCCTTTCCAGCTCAGACAAGCTCTTTACAAAATCCTGATCGTTGTGTATAAGATGAATTTGAGGGATTATTGAAAAAAACCTGCCTATACTTTGGCCTAAGATACAATGCCTTGGAACCTCGTTAGCAAGCAGCGGAAGACTGCACCATCTTGATCCATGGCCTTCACAAAGTTCATCAAAAGTTTCAAATGAAATGGAGGCAAGAATACCTTCTCAGGGTCAACAAGAGGTTTGTTATGACAGTTGAACCTTCCAGTCATATCTTTCGGTCACACTGGGCATTCCTTTTGTGTGTAAAGCTAAGCGTCTGCTCTACTGTCCCATGAACAGAGAAAACACATGTGCTTTGTGTAACCTTGCTAAAGCCCTAGAAGCTAGCAGATCACTTTCAGGTCCCCACAGATGCTCCACTGATGTGTTTTGTAGCCAGTGGCGGTCAACAGAATACTAATTGTTTCATAACTTTCACTTATTTCATGGGCATGCACAATTGGAACAGAAGGAAGCTCATTTCCATTATGGAGAAGGACTGCCTTCAGTGCATGTTTCCGAGAATCTATGAACAACCTTCATTTTCCTTTTAGATAAGGACGAGACTTACAAAGGTGTTGCATTAACGATACAACACCATAAAAGTAACAAATCATGTCATCCATCTTGAAGTACATTGAGAGCATTTCATGTCTATGATGGAAGGTGGTGGTACAAACTCTTCCATATTGCATGTTCTATTGCTTGAGTCGAGATCCAAGGAAATTATTATTCTCCTTGGGGAGTTAAGGTCTCTTATAAGGTCATGCAGCTCTACCTGGCTGATGAGGTGTGGCTCCTTACTCTCTAAATCTTCTTGAAAGTCGGCATCCATGCAACACTCCTCCTCACTAGATTCTGATTCACTTGTGGTACTTAATGAAGGAGCTGGAACTAGAAGCTCAGGGCCACGGGGTGCTTGCCTTAGAAAGGTACGTAAGGATACCTGATCTAGGACCGAGTTTTCACTGAATTCCCTTTGGTATCAGCTAGGCAAAAGTATGTCAGGACAGTGATAATTTGGTTCGTGCCAAACCAATGGTACAGAAAAAGGAATACCTGATGGCCGTTTCATGTGGTTTACACCGAGCTTGCATGCAATATGGGGTGCCCACTTCTTGTCTTGATTACCATCAGGACATTTCAAGTAATGGAAGCGGTACGCCAAGTTTCGTCTACTGTCCTCAGGAGTCAGTAGTCACCTACTACTGTATCTTGCAATGACCTTGACCCCACTGGTGAGATTTGGATTTTTTTCCTATCAACCACGGCCCATGCCAGGACACACAACCTGGGCCCTTCAGATTCTTTGTGCAATCTCCAGTTCACCTGGAATATTTGCGAGATTCTGAGGTGCGAATAATAATACTACAAGCAATAACAAAAGCCTCCACCTATGTAGTAAGTGGAGTCTAATAATGACCATTCAGGGCATACTTCCGCCAAGGTTTCAATGTTCAAGGTCAAATAGGGTCAGTTTTATTTTAGTCTTGAGCTGTTGACAAATATTCAGATTTGTACCTCAAGACTTTACTGCGAACTGAAAGGCTTTTAAATAAGCATATTATGATTTTTGTCAAATGTCTCTATCATCTTCCATTCGTAAGATGCAGCTGTACATTATTCAGGTATTTCTTTCTTGTTTTCACTAGTTTGACCCCGATCTGTGACATTTTCGGCCAATATTTACCCAACTGTTCCTCCAAGTGGTCTTCAATTATTATTCCATGTTTGATGCAGTTCCAGCCAAAAGTTTTCTTATGACCTTGAAATGCACCTTTCATCTACCCCCCCAAGATTTAACCCGTCACGTCCCGACTGGTTTCCTACCTCCGATACCCCCTCAGTCCAGAGCAATTCCGTTTTTTTTTTGGGGGGGGGGGCTCAAACCTCCGCTTTTGGTTCCATAGAGAAATCACCCTCCTGAGCTTATTAATGTTGCTACAGGTGACAAGTCAGCCTTACCTTTCGTTCTCTCTCAGGGTACCTGGCTACAAAGAAAACGAACTATGGGAGGGTAAACTAATTCAAGCCACTTTAAATTACATATTTATTTACTTATCTGGGACAAATTTATGTGTAGTACAAGACTATATTGGTTATCACACATTTATATAGCCAATAGAAGCATTGTTCAGTCACCAAACACATCAGTATATGGCACCTTCCTTTACAACATTACCACCTCATCACTTCTGTTTGTTTCTTGCTCTAGCTTCTTTATTTCTTTGTCCTCCACCTCAGGAATCACTTTCACCATGAATTTTGTCATTGGAGAGACTGTGGCGAGACTTGTCTTTACTGGCCAGGTCTCTGCTAACAGGTGAATTGCCGTGTGGGGGGGGTGTCAGGTGGGGCCAGGCAGTATCCCCACTTGACAGCAGATAGAGGAAGGTCTCCCACATATGTCTACCAAAAATCACCCGTGAAACTTCAAAAATGTGCAAATGACTGACCTTGCAATTGTGCGACATACCGGTATGTTGATGGGTCTAACTGTGACAAAACGTTGTGACGTACCCATACGTCGACGGGACGCCTCAGGTCAATTACTTCCTCCTCTTGTGCTCTTCAGTCATCTTTACCCTTTTTATATAGATCATTATAGTGTTTCATGCTTCTTTCTTATTTCCTTCATTAGATACTGTACGCATAATTTACTTATTTCAGAGTCTTTTAATGAATATGGCCTTTACCTCTGACCTCTTATCGCAAATCATTTGAGCACTTGCTTCTCTAGCAATCTTGAATCTTCGGTCCAGATATGATCATATTCTATACAACAGTTTTTATTTAACATTTTTGCCTAAGTCAATCATTTGTTCCTATCATAGTCCTCATCATTATTCAAAATTGGGATCAAACTGATCCAACAGTTGCTTTTCCCACATTGTTGTAAACTGATGGACAAACAAACCGAACCAAATACACAGACTTCTTCACTGAGGTATGGTCCTTCTTTTTTTTTTTCTTTTTGACAATAACAGAACAGCGGAAGGAAAAACAAACGAATAAAAAAAATAATCCATACACCAGATTACAGGTGCTCTCCATTCATAAAAAAAAATCTGTAACAGTTGGGCTTGAACAGCTGCAGGTTAAAGTTTGGGGCGAAACCACTCAGGGGAAGCGAAGTCCATAGAGATGCAGTGCAGGGAACAAAAGAAATCTGATAGTTCTGCAATAGGACAGGGTGACAGTCCAGTCATGAGTGCTACCAGATTCCCATGCAGCACGGGGGAAGGCGAGGAAAGGTGGCACAATGGAGGCAGCTTTGTCTGAGCACGTGCCATAAAAGTATCTGTACATAATGCAAGGAAAGCAACATTCCTTTTTACCTTTAGTGAGGGTAGTTCATTTGTGACTGTAGCATTATTAACAATAACAGCTTTGTTCTGAATTTTGTCCAGTTGTTTTAGTGCAACCTCTCCACATCCACCCGACTTTGGTGAGAATATTCCAGCTGAAAGTGACATGACTATTGTAAATTATAGCTAACTGCTCGTTCAGTGAAGAAGCAACGGACTGTGTACAATAATCCAAGTTTCTTTGATGCGGTTTTAGCAAGCGATCTAACATGAGAGGTCCACATGAGGGCACTGTTAACGAAAATTTCAATACTTTTAGAGACAGGAATATCATCAGCACTAAAGATAATGTAGGAATCAGGCAATGTATTTGATTTTCCAAGCGTTAAATGAGACAATGTTATTTTGTCCCCATTCAGTGATCTTGGCTAAGTCTTGATTTATGGAGATTGCTGAACTGAGTTGTGAGTTAGAGATATTAAACTTTGATTCCATTAAAAAAAAAAAAAAAAACGAAACCTCTTCAGGCCAGTTCATGAAAGGGTAGTTAGACTGGAGGGTTGGTTTGACATATTATATAATTAAGGAGACTCATTCCTTCCTCTTATCTAGGGCTTATCGAATTTCATATTGCGAATAGTCAATACCAGATTTCTGTTAGAGTTTCAGTTCTGTCAGAAATTTACTAGCCGGCAATAAAATAAACTTCACTCGCCACTGCAAAACCTCCATCAGTACAGACACCGCCTCCAAAAGGCTGGTGTACACGATCTATTTCGAAGCTAGGTGCTGAAGCACGAAGACTGATGATTCCGACAGTTCGTAATCTGAAGAGCTCATAGTCTTAAGAAGTAAAGGAAGGCTTGAATTATTGCCTATCGACTACACAAGTTAGTCACTTTTTCAGCCAGATGAAGTATTTTTCATGTTAGTCTTGCCATTTCATGACGATTTTATTCCGCTTAGGATATGCTTTTCCTAGTGGAGAATTAGGTACAGCCTTCATAACCAAACCTGAATGGAATCGTCTGATCGTAAAACGATTAGGAAACGTACCTGTCATGGAACAAATTAAGGCTGACAATCATTCTTTGCTACATCCCAATCTTCCCCTAAATACAATCCAAAATTGCTGATAGTAACTCCTTTAGTCTGCTGACGTAATTTTTATTTCTGCTATCTCTTAACGCGTTTGTCCAGCCTGGGATAGACTTTTGGATCTAAAGAGATAAGACAGAGCCTTATTATACCCCTTCGCTGCAAGACGTCAAACGAATAAAAATCGCCTGGAGGCAGGAAGGTTAAATCGGTTACACATCACTGAACTGAAAGCATAAAATCGGGATAGAATTCTCGAATATATTTACGATCGATTCCTCTTAGTAACTTTGGTTCGTTTTTTTTTTTTTTTTCAGGAAGAATATGAGACGTGAAGTTTCTGCATCCTCATTTTTTCTATCCTACTTGGGGGGGAAATAAATCATGATAATTCTCCTCTTGTATCAAAAAGGTATCCGAGTTACGAGACGGAATCAATCGTGTATTTGTCTGAGAATTCCATACCAGGTGATCGTGTACACAGACACAATCCGAATCACCACCACCCTGCTCGTCCCGGGTACTCAACGAGCTAGATAATTTGGAGTGGAGTGGTCGCCCGCCGTACACACGCTATTCAATACCACGCTTTAACGCCCTTCTGTACACTGATGCATTTTTTTTTTCATGCTACCATCAGACATTTTTACTCAATTTAACCTTCGAGATTTCAGATGCCTCTTTTATAAAAAATGCTTGTTAACCCAGACGATTTGTCGCAGATTAAGAGCGACTTTTCCAACTGAAGGGACAGTCATAGCCGACATTACTCGTTCTCTACTAGCCAGTTCTTCCAAACTGAATAAAACTGGCTAATAGCACTGAAAAAAAAAAAAAAGCAAACTGACTGCGATGTTACAGCTGATCCAGTACACAAACAGTATAGCTTTAAGGACGTATCGGTATTTATTAAATCGCAGATAGTTTACTTTAGCCATCGTTAGAAGACTTTACTCAGTTTATATGTGTTTTTTCGCTTTCTAAGCGTAACATATACAATCGTCAACAACTTTAACAAAGATGAGAGATCTTGACAGAGTTATTCTGGCTTCGGCGAAGGTATTATTGACCCTATGACAGACTTTGTGTCCTCTAAAGTTTTAAAAATATGCAGACACATCACTTTCCATACGCAAGATTGCTGTTCTGCACATGGATGGCTCTAAACTGCCAAGCAATGGCGCTAAATTATAACCCACTTAAATCCCTTCAGTCATGGAGAGTAATATTTATCTCTTCTTGCTATCTCCTAACGATTTTATTAAGTCCAGAAATAAACTATTCAATTTGGAATAGTCTGCTTTTATATATTAAGATGCTCTCTCAATCTGAGTAAAATCGCCTAATACCAGCAAGAATGACAATTGAAAAAAAAAAAAGTACTGGGATAAAGAGATAAACATATTTTCATGATTACTTTCACACACTTAGAGACTGCTGAAGTGCTGAACAGTGACGCTAAATTCTTACCAATCTTAATGGTTCTTTTCCAAATAATGTTCGAAATATTAACTTTGTAAGAATTTCGGTGAAACTGCAGCAGAGCTCCCATGTACAAAAGTTACAATGGCATATTTTTCTCAATAAACTATAATTATCATTGTGATAGCTTTAAAAAGTTGCTGAAATGCGAAATTTTGAAGACATCAACTATAAAACCACTAGTTTTACTCACAAACCGTGGAAAGCAACAACCCGTCATGTCGGAATTTTAGGCTGATTCGGCTCTATAGTCAGTCCGTCACTAATCGTTGGTCCCTACTAACCTAACCTAATACGACCTAACACAGCTTAACCTTGCCTAAGGTAATCCAACTAAACCCAACATAATTTAACCTAACCTAACTAACCTGAACGACTTATGGACGAATGAGGAGCTGTCCGAATCGACCCATTGCGTTCTGTAGGAAGTCATCGCCCACGTCAACAAACGTAAATTCGTGCGCTTGAGTACCATGCTATTTTCACAGAATTTGGGTGTCAAGAATGAATTATACAATCTTTAGCGACATAAATCATATTTCCGCAGAATCTGTACATCATAAATGAATTTACACTTATGAAAGATAATCCCTGTCATAGAATTGTCATCATGTCAATAACGTCCAGCAGTTTATCCAGAATTTCTTGGTAAAAAAAAATAATAAAAATAAAAATAAAACATATATAGCCTTCTGAATCAAATTCTTAAAGCTAAGCAAAACCGTCAGGAATCAGCCTTAATAAATCACTGAGGTGCGTCCTTCCCTGCTAGACTATTACCGAAGCTTACACACCATTGCAAAAACACAAGCGGTACTCAAAATTTCTCCCAAAATGCACTGGAGAGGTGAGGCACGGAAAGCATGACAGCCCTGATAGATCACCGTGTCAGGCTGGTAAACCGCTAAAAAATGGCGCTGAACTGCAAGCGCTTTTGGCCATTCCCTTAAAACTCAGCCTGGTGCATTAATATCCTTCACTCAGCATCATCACTACAAACTGAATCTTTTACTTCAAAAACACAACAAGAGCCCAAAGTCTCTAAACACACGCAAGAATTCTGAGCTAGAATAATATGAGCAGCCACACACTCACCCCCTCCGTCCCACTGCCACTCTTGTTCCTCCCACAGGCAAATTCGGTCGTTTTTCACACCCACACACCGTCCAGACAGGCCGTCAATGAGATAGGACGCGCGGCAGGGTTAAAAATGGAAGGCGGGATCACTGACAAGGCCGCACTGTCTGCGCTACGAGGGAAAAATGATGACACACGATCCAATGTAAACACGACTCCGATACACATTCGGAGAGGATGCAGTTCGGCTCCGACAAGAGTCACTCAAACTGAGGTCGCGTTTATAAAGTATCCTAAACAATTTTCAAGTTAAACTAGTTTCCTTAACCGCAGTTTTGCACATTAGTATTCACTCTGAACTCAATGCGAAGTGATTTGTAGCTGTAGCTGTCAAGGCAAGAGTATTTACAAGCAATCGCCATACACTTGAACCTACGAGTGTGTATAAATCTATTAAGGTCCTCCTGGATCGGCTAATTTATCAGTCAGATCGGGATGCTCCACATTTACCCAAACATTGGGCAGATTATGCAGTGGGTAAGCTATTGTAATAAAAAAAAAAAATGAAAGGCCGAATTCCGTAAAAGATACTATACTCGGTTTCACGGAGTCTGACGCACTGATTTTGCCAACAGAGGACAGGTGGATTTGGTAACACTGCGCGATGCCCTAGGGCGTTGATTGGTCGATTCCCGATGTGTTTGAACGTGCTCCAAATTGACTTTATATTCCAACAAACGCTTTCATTTATATGTAAGATACCGGATTATGCAGATACAAATTAAAACAATGATATCTTTAATGATAAGTATGTGCCTTTTAAATTATTAGAGATAAACCTGAACGACATTGATAACAAAACTAGGTAAAGTCTCAACTGGACGCATACGGACAACAGTCAGCGACTGATTTAAATTCATTTCATTACGTTTGATTTCGTTCACACTGCACGCGGTTCTATTATAGCAGCATAGTTCAACTATTATTTTCTCGTGGGGTTTACTTTAATCTAATCTTCCTTTTTTCCACCATTAACAAATATTCGGTTCATTCTACACTAATGTAATCCATTAGTTTTCCGACTCCTCTCTGTCGAGGGGACAGAGATACGTCCTGCTCGAGGAGAGGGTGCATGGTGGCCAGGGATAGGGTGTCCGTCTGTCTGTATATACTGTATATCTCTCTTATGACACTTATGAAAATGTTCAGGAAAATCAAACACCAAACTTATTAATGTAAGAAAATTAATTTTACTGAATCTGACTGAATAGAAACAAATACAGATTTTTAAAGCTACTCGTACTTTTACCTATGAAGGTAATGAAAATGTGTATGTACAGTATATCAAGGATAGCATGTGCTGGCCCCAGTGAGGTGTGTGTGTGTGCTTCACAAATCATACTGTAATTATTAGAAGATAAGCTAAGTATATCTAAAGTAAGGTTGTATATTAGCAGATGAGGTAATGGACGGCATGGTGTAGACTGTAGACTGACACTGTGTAGTAGTGGTGGGAAAAACATTCGAGCCTTCACAGGACCTCGGAATCACCTTGCTATGAACGTCTGAATTACCGCCACAGCCGCTGACTGTTGTCCGTATGCGTCAAGTTGAGACTTTACTTAGTTTTGTTATCAATGTCGTTCAGGTCTTTCTCTAATAATTTAAAAGGCACATATTTATCATTAGAGATATCATTGCTTTAATCTGTATCTGTATAATCCGGTATCTTACATATAAATGAAGGCGTTGGTTGGAATACAAAGTCAATTTGGAGCACGTTCAAACACATCGGGAATCGACCAATCAACGCCCTAGGGCATCGCGCAGTGTTACCAGATCCACATGTCCTCTGCTGGCAAAATCAGTGCGTCAGACTCCGTGAAACCGAGTATAGTCGTCTCTATAATATCCTATTCTCCACGCAATACCTGATGAATAGGGTGTTACTATAGACGACTGGTATTTTTTACGGAATTCGGCAAGCCCCCCCCCCTTTTTCAGTAGCTTACCTACGGTATAATTTGCACAATGGTTGGGGAGATGTTGAGCATCTCGATCAGACTGACAAATTAACCGATCCTAGAGGAAGTGTATTTGTGCTACACACAGTACCTGAAACCCTAAACAAACCCGATCCACGTAAAAGTGAGACAAGAGGAAGACAAAGGAAAATAGTGATTTATTTATGATCAAGCGCCGAAATACACCCCTTTTCAATGTATAGGGACGGGCCGGCATCACCATCGGCCGTAATTTCGTGGGCTACAGCAGTTCTTAAACACCTCTTACTTAAAGATTTCTTTTGCATGTTGGACCTTGATAGTGTCCTGAATGTAACTGAACATAACACTGGCAAACTGTATAAATAAGAAGAAAAGAAAAAGTGATCTCAACGTATTGGCCTGTAGAAAAAAAAATGGTAAGGCAGTGAAGCATCCTTGACCCAGAGTGTTGTTCCGGTTGAGTGACAAACTGCAGATGTACACTATTATGTAACAGGGTGCTTACAGCGTTTTTTAATATGGGCTGAGATAAATTACAGAAAATTTATTCGAAGAGCTTATAAGCTAATAAAAGACAAAAACTGACTATGTTACCTAACACCACTTTATATTTATGAACCTGCGGTCTTTGCCGAGCCATGACGTCACAACTGTTTCGACAGCCGGGATTGCACTGCATTAATCTCACTGGTCGGTCTAATGCAGTGATGCCGTTGCGTGCAATTTCGTCTGCAGCTAACATGAGAAAACAAATGAGAGACGGACATGACGTGGACGAGGCTGACATCATGCCACACAAGTATTGAAAATATAGCCACATTTGCTCAGTCATGCTACATTCGAGCAATTTAAGTTTTTTTTTTTTTACATGGTTTGAATACAATAATATGTACTGTAATTCCTCCCCTTCACAGCTAAACCAATGAATATGTAGTGTTTGTTTATAATACTGAACTTTAAAAAGAATAATTACATCATGCAACCGTATTTACATGCACCCACCCATCATTATCATCACTACTTTATAGAAAATTACTTAACCAGTTGTTTACAAGCCACTTACCACCTACTAGTAGTTCACAATTTGAAATGACAAGGAACCGCAGAATCAATTTTGTGAATCGTGTGCAGCTGATCTTGTAAAAAATATGGAAGTGGATAAACTTACTTGTCCCTTCGATGGTTATTTATCAACATTTGCTGTCGCTTAAATATCCTAACCATTCAATATCCCTTCACTTATCAATCGTGTCAAGCAGGATGATATCATTTTCGGCACCCAATCCTATACCAATGTGCGAGGTTCATCCTGTATATGTGTGTGTGTGTGTGTGTGTGTGTGTGTGTGTGTGCGCTTTAACCACTCCTTGGTTGTTTGACGGATTCCATCAAACTTCCCATGTGAGGTCAACTGGTTATTGGAAAAGTTTTCCACTATGCACAATTTTGCAACCATGATTCTTAGGCGGGTAAGCACGTCCCCCCCCCCCAAAAAAAAAAAATCTCATTAATATGAAAAGGAGGGCAGACATGCCTCTGATATCTGTGTGCATTACATACAATGGACTCCAATCCGTAGTGCGACATTCGGGGAGCGTGACCCACCAGAATGATTCGTGAGGGTCAGCCCCCCCTCCAATAATAAAAACGATCAGAAACGGGGAAACAGAGCACATGGATTTCAATGAAACTTCTCACTTCAATTCGTCTGGTTCATTGATAACTTCTTCCATTATATTGTATAAAGTTTTTCACCATTTTTTTAGGGGGGGGCAGTCTCCCCCACCATGTAAAAAATCCCCCAAAGTAATGAAACAACGACAGATATGGCTTTGATATCTTAATAAAAGTTGTACAATGGACTCTCATCCATAATGCGATATTTGGGGAGCGTGCCCCCCCATGATTCTGGGAGGGTCAGCCCCCTCCGAAAAATGAAAAGTATCAGAAACAGGGGAAAGATTTAAGTGAAACTTCCCAGGTGGGTTTGTCTGGTTATTTCGAAGGTCTTCCATTACATGCAATATTCCAGCTATGATTTTTAGGAGGGACAGCCCCCATCACCAAATTTAACATTCTTAGAAAAAGTGGAAGGAGGGAATTTGACATCACATAATATATACTTTGGACTTTCAACCGTAATGCGATATTTGGGAAACGCGACCCCCAATGATTCTTAGGGGGTCAGCTCCCTCCCAAAAGTGAAAATTATCAGAAATGGGGGAATGTTAGTATATGGATTTCAAAGAAACAGGCATACATATCATTGGACTGGGTACGCAGTTTCAATGTTGTTGTAGCGGCTTTGGATGTGTGTGTAGTCTGTGAACTAAGTGTAATCGGCCCGCCTTAAGCCTATTGGGTGCAAGCATACTAGTATGCGACAGTGGTTCAACCACAGCACCCCTTTTGTCCGCCAAAGTGGTCAGTGGCTTGGTGAGCGCTTCCCAAAGTTTTTACAACTTTGGCGGGAG
>JAGKTI010007579.1:0-36370 GCA_018397915.1 Birgus latro
TGATGTTCTAATGTGGCACAATGACCAGAAATCACTGCCAAAATTTGGAGGGGTACTGTACATAGAGGTAGGGCCTTTTCTTTTTCCTTTTTTTGGATGGTGTTCTGGATGTTTGGCAATACAGTACTTTGGATATTCCTATGAAGGATTGGATGTCTAAATATGCCAGACCCACCGGAAAACACTGCGAAAATTAGGAGGGATACTGTACATACAACAGTGTATAGGTAGGGTATTTTTTGGTTTTCAATGCTTTTTTTCCCCCCCCTTTTTTTTGTGTGTGTGTAAAATTATTTTGGAAATTCCAATGTGTGTTTTGATCTCTAAATATGGCAGAATTACCAAGAACAGTACCCAAATTAGGAGGGGTACTGTACATACAGGAGTGTATAGGTAGGTGTTTTTTTGGTTTTCAGTTTTTTTTTTTTACATGGTTTTCTTGATGTAAAAAATTATTTTTGATATTCTTATGTTTGTTCTGATGTCTTAATATGCCTGAATGACCAGAAAACATTGCCAAAGTAAGCAGAGGAACTGCAAAAATAGGTTAGGTATAGGTTGGATAGGTTGTATATGAGAAAGGGGGGTGTGAGCTGGAAGCAGGGCAGTGAAATGCCAGGGGACAGAGCAACACGGAGGTGATTTGTTTGTGGCCACCCCTTCTGGGATTAAGGCATCTGGCAATAGACAGATAGATAGACAGGTTGGAGGTTGGGTATAGGAAGGATCTGGGTACAGTTAAGGGGGATATTGTTCATTACCGGACAATGCCACAACTGGATATGCCTTTGGCTCTATTATCTAGGATAACTGAGGGACTACTGTATATGGTTTTCCGGCCACAACAGCATTGCACTATGCCCAGTTTGTGAGTGGGAGAAAGTGAAGAACACAATACTTACCCATTTTTCCCTCACTGTCTTACAACTTTGCACTTTGGGAACATTTTGAGAGGAAATTTCCTTCTCTCCACTTCATTTTTTCCACTGGTAGCATGCACTAATGTAATGAATACCTTATTCAAAACCATGAGGTAGATGGTTGTGCTATGGTTAGGTTTTTTGGTACATTTTCTTGATGCTAGGCTAATGCTTTTCTCACTAATTATGTTATACAATACTTATTCTATTGGCACTTCATATCATGCTTACAGACCATATTACGTATTTTGCACAATAAAACAAGGACAAGAAATATACATAAGCCCTACCACAGACAGTAATTTTCTGCAGGTGTGCATAAGGTTTTCTTTTACAAGTGATACGGTAACTCTACGTATTTACAAGCACTTCACATCAGCTTTGGACATATGTAATTACATTATAAAAAAAAACACACACACACATACAAACACACAACACTATTTTGTCTTTGTCCACTATTAACATACATGCTCCCACACACCTGTGCTTAGAATTCACATTCATGGTGGAACATGAAAAAGCACTCTGGACAAAGTGCAATCTTTGCACTCACGACACTGATAGGCCGTTTCTTTGTGTGCAATGAGCTGATATTTTGACATTCAACACATATGACAAAGCCTATCTGTTACGTGCCCTGCAGGTGTTTGGCCTAGATAGACGAATTATGCCAACTCCATACCTTCTTCACTCCTGCACAGTTGTTGACTTTATACACGGGCTTTATTCGCCCCTGTGTTGAGCACAACTCTCATGTGTGGTGAGGCTCCCCACATGCAGCTCTTCTCAATAGGGTGGAGTCAAAGGCTTTTCGTCTCATTAACTCTTCTCCTCTTACTGGCTCCCTTCAACCTCTGTCTCTTTGCTGCACTGTTGCATCTTTATCTCTTTTTAATTGCTACTTCAATGGTCACTGCTCCACCGACCTGTCTGCTTGCATTTCTCCGCCTCTACGATGGGTGCATAGCACACGTCTAGCAACAAACTCTCATCCCTTTTCTGTCCAACTCTCTAATGCAGTAGTTAACCGTTACTCCCAGTCCTTCATTTATGCAACATGTCAACTCTGGAACTTCTCCCTCTGTCTGTATTTCCTACTTCCTATGATCTCCGTCTTTCAAACGCAATGTGTCCAGGCATCTCAAAATGAATGGATCTTGAATTTGGCTCTCTTTTGTATTGTTTTTGTTTTTTTCTCGGAAGGAATGGTTTGTGAGCTCCTGGCCTTTGGTTTCTTCTTTCTTGCATTAAAAAAAAAAAAAGTGCACTTTCAAACCTATCAGCCAGTGGCACCTGGTACACTTGCCTCCTTCCACTTGCAACCTCAACAGTTCCATACTCTTCAAGGAGCTTCTGTACCAGTTCTTTCTCATACTCATGAAAGAAAGATTCTTACTCACAACCTCCTTGTAAAGTATGAAACTCCTCAGAATACTGATATCCAAAAGGCACTGGAATGCCTTTTTACATAATCTGCAAGACTTCCAAAGGCAATCTATCCCTCCAATCTGCATGTCTGATTTATCCATGAGCCGTCTGTTGATAGTGTAATCACTGATGGCAAGTGGCTTCAACAAAGACTGCCTGGTCCTGTAGTCTGTCTTGCCTGTGTCCTGCTAAACACCACAGTGAAAGCATACTGACCTTTTGCTTGTCGTGCCAGTGAATGGCCAGCATGCTACAACATTTCTGGGTTAACTGGGCACCTTTCTCAGTCTTTTCTGGGAATGATGGAAAAGTCCGTCTTTTGGCAAGGACAGTTCCACGGGATCCAGTCCCACGTTGAAGTAAATACTGCATCAATGCCAAAGAAGTGTACTAACTGTCGGTGCACAAGATGTGATTTTTGTGGAAGTACCTGTCCATCAGTACTTTTATCATAGCAGCAGAAAACCCATGGGGAGCATTGCTGGCTATATCCACGTCTGTAGCCGAGTACACTATCACATCTAGCACATTACCAGTCTTGCCAACCCAAAAGACAAACAACTTTGGGCCAAAGCAATGTCATTTGGAAGGCACATACTGAATAAATGCTAAACGCCCCTGGAACACGACAAGCAACTCATCAATAACATCTATCTGAAACAGATGGAAAAGCCTGATAAATGACTCCCTCAGCATGGTAAGAAGTGGTCTGATCTTCCACAATCTGTCATTTGGGGCCAGACCACTGTTCCAGTTGAAGTGAAGGAACTTGAGAATGGCCAAGTACCTGTCACGGGCCATATACTTACCAAAGACAGGCCATGTGCAAGATTTCATCCATAACCCAATAATCGTGAAAGACATGTTTGTTTACGTGTGTAATTATCATGGTCAATGCAAGCCACACATACATTTCCCCCACCTTCAGTGCCGTCCATTCTCTCATTTTTGCACTCTGTGACATCAACACCTCGAGCTGGCAGACAGATATAGCCTCGTGGAAGTTTATCTCCTCCACCATAATACTGGTAGTAAATATGGCTTGGAAAATGGACATGAGTTTTGGTTGTCCTGCCCCCAGATGCTCCCTATGAACACCTGCCCCTGTCTCATCAAAGGCAGGTAGGGTAGGCCGGAAGCCTTCACTCTCCTCCCACACAAAAGTGTCAAGCCTGCCAATGCTGAGACTGCTGGGGCATGATCTAACAGGAATAATGCGCCTCTATGCACCTAGAAAACGCCCACGGCCAAGGTTTTTTTTTTTTCTTTTAATCCGATTCTGGGCGTCTCATAGCCTGCTCCCAAGGCCCAGCAGTCCTACATACCATACACCTCTATATGTCACCACTTCAGCGCTAACACCCACCATCCATATTGAATACATGCTAGGGCTGTCTCATACAGGACTGGTGTATTGGTATTAGCGGGGGTATTTTTACGACATGTCGACAGATCTTCTGTTAGATCAGTAAAGCCTGATTTAATCAAATTCAAATCCTTAAACTGTTCCCTGCCCCAACGGGGATTTGAACCTGGGTCTGTTAGGACTGCAGGCCACCTCTCAACCGACTGAGAGGAGGAGGTGGAGGTGGAAGAGGACGCAGGTGACGGCTTATCTGTCCGAGATGAGGCCGCAGACCTTGTTTTTCTCACATATGAAAGGTCAGCTTGTGAGGCAATGGCCCCTGAGGTGCTAGGATGTGGTGATGAGGGTCATGACAGGGGTGGAAGGTAACCACCTTGCTTGGAGCATGGTGGAAAGATGGAGCAGCGGCATTTATGGAGAATGTGACCATCATCGTCACCACCATCCCCTTCACTTTCCACACTTCCTGGCACGTCCTCCTCTTCATCAGTAACATATGTGTCACTTTCATACGCCTCTCCAACCTCCTGAAGTACTTTCAGGTCCTTATCCGAAGTGTCCGAGGGAGCAGGGGTGGACACACGTGACATGTCACTATCAATACGTTAACTTCCTCCATTCTCAGAGCGGACACAATATCATCAAGTACACACCCAGTGGCACTGTCACTAAGCCCTTTCCTCGCATCCTTCAGCAGGAGTTTGGCCGGAGTGGAAGATGCAACTGTCACTAAGCCCTTTCCTCGCATCCTTCAGCAGGAGTTTGGCCGGAGTGGAAGATGCAAGGGGGCCGTAGATGGCAGGGACAGATTCAGACGAGGATGATCCTGAAGACTTTGTACTACACCTGGCCAGGGCGTGGGACAGACTGACTCATGTTCCAGTGTGGAGGTGGGAGTATGCCACCACCCTTTGGTGATGAAATAAATTAGTGGCCGCTTCAAACAATGGCGCGAAAACAATTGCGACTATAGATGTCATCCGGTGCCTCCAATCCACAATCTTTGCATTGGATATAACCATCACCCAGCATCTAGGGGCTAAAGACGCTTATCACAACTATTAATCAATCTGCTCTTTTGTTTGATCATTAAGCCAAACATGAGATACTTCTCAGGTTACAAAATTTTTTTGCATTAATTAACAGGTAAATTAACATTCTACTGCACAGAATATATTTTTTTTAGCAACACTGAGACTTTTCATATGGGAAATCGTTTGAATATCTTGAAAGGTGGAAGGAGGATTACTGAATGAGGAGGGCTGCAGGTGTGAATGTGGAGGGAAGAGTGGTCAGAAGCAGACCGAGGAAAATGTGTGGTGAGGTCTTACATGATGACCTCCAGGCAAGGGGACTGGACAGGACTAGCTGAAGATGCAATATGTGGAGGACTGTCATTGGATGAAAAGACCTACATATGCTAGTACTGTCAATGGCCTCTAAGTATAAAATGTAAATAAGTATACCAGCATCACCAAATAGGCAGAACTCAGTAATCAATATGTGCAGCATTCTGTTGGGTAACTATTGACCTGTAATTACCAATTTAAAAAGTAATAATCAATGACTTACATGAACTTGCCAGCCAGTCCCCTGATGCACTGAATTTCACTGATGATATTGCTTTGGAATGGCCTGACAATGTGTATTTCAACATATAATTAGGTTTCTGGAAAGAAAAAAAAAAAAATTAGGTACATATTTAATTCCATACGAACACTCAAGCTAAATAAAACACTTAGCTATAATTCATACAAATTTATCCATTCCATTAGAAGAAGTCTGAAACACTGTACAGGAATATCCCTAGATCGGATGACTCAAACTTGCTCAAAATACGACGATCTGTTCCCAGGACTCTCTCTCATACAAGAATGCACGTGCATGCTCTCACATACACACACACACACGCAAGCATATGTGCACACACTTAAATTCATTAAGGAATTACTGTACTCAATTCAAAGCAATGAATAAGAAGAAGAGATTCAGGGAGAGTGGAGAATGGGACAGTATTGAAAAGGTGGGTGAAGCCCATTCAAAATTCAGTTCATCAGTAAGGGTGACAAAGGAAGTGATGAAAAATACAGGGAGACTGAGGGATACAATGAGATAGTAGCGAAGGGGGACTTGAGGGAGGAAAGGAAGAAAATTTAACTCGCCCTGTCCTCACGATGTACATTCATGCTCAGTCGTCACGGCGTGCATCGTACGTTCTGCAATTGAAAGGCCCGTCGTTTGCACATTTTTCAAGTTTCGCACGAGATTTCTAATAGACATATGTGGGAGACCTTCCTCTACCCCCAGCCAGGCAACAACACTGCCTGACCCTGTGTAACCCCCCCTTCCAGGGGCACGCCATTTTCTCAGCAACTCATCTGTTAGCAGTGGCCTGGCCAGCAGAGACATATAGCACCACGGTCTCTCCGAAGACGAAATTCAAGGCGAAAGTGATTCCCGATGTGCAGGACAAATATTACGTGGTACCAGAGTTAGTAATGAGCAGAAGTGATGATCAAGCAACGTCGCCAAGGTAAGTGCAGTATGTTGATGTGTTTGGTGGGTGAACAAAGCTTATATTGCCTAGATTGTTGTGTCAAAACCAATATATTCTTGTACTACATATAAATTCGTACCAAATAAACAAATATGTACAAGTCTGAGTGGTTTTGGTTAAGTTTCCCTTACGTAGGAAGCATCTTTTATGGAGGGCGGCTTCACAGAAAGCGGTACCAAATGAGGGGCCTCTCACCTGTTTAGAGCATTTTTAACTTCATGTGAGCGCTTTCTCTCTGAATTTTCGATGTTTCTCATAAAAAGCGGAGGTTTTAGCCAAATAAAGAACAAGTTGGAAATTTGTCAGGTTTTGGGGGTGGGTTTTGTAATAAATTAGTGGGTACGGGGGGGGTAATATAAGATGCAAAGGAAAAAAAAAGTGAGAGAACAGATGAAGAAGCAAGTTTTTTTCTTGAGAGTGACGAATATGAAAATAGTGAAATAGTATACAAAGAAGAAAGAAAGAAAATAAATAAAAATCACAAAGAATGAGACATTACACATGGTAAAATAATAGATAAAGAGAAGAGAACAGTAAAAAAAAATGTACAGTGCAGCCTCATTAAATGACACCTCATGATGTGATAAATCGCTACAACAATACAGTATGACCTCACTACAACGGACTTCAATACACCGGAAGTTGCTTTTTTCGGAGTCGGGAAGCCAACCGGAATTATGTCTTATATATCAGAAAAACTCCGAAAAAGCTAGAAGCGGTCCGGACTGCCTAACCTCACGGCGGGGTGGCCATATTGTCGGCGCGGTTTGTGTGTACGTGCGTTGGTTGGCGGTGGGCTGGCAGCATAGCTGTTGTTCTAAGTGTACATACAGTACAGTATTTGAAGTGTTTATAATTAAAATATACCCATAATGTTCTTTCTAAATGCTAAAAAATTAGAAAAGGGGTCTGCATTAATATTGAGACATCAAGCTTTAATCATTAAACACGGTGAACGGTGTGTGTGTTCGTGCGTCGGTTCGTGGTGAGCTGACGGCGTGACTATTTTTCCTCCACATCATTTCCCCCCAATGTCATTTTCCCTAAGTCCCTGATATACTGCTCAACGGTGACGAATGATAAGTGAAATATACAGACAGAGTGATCATATTTGTTTGTAAGATTGTAAAAATTAACATGTATAAAGTGTACTTGAAAAATGCTTAAAATTAAGTACACCACAGGTGTACACACTCACGGTATGGGCTACACCTCCAATTCCCATCCACAATTCCGCTCTTTAAGTGAAAAGAATTGGGACAGTGATTCACTGTTCCTTGATGATGACCCTGAAGATAATGGGAAATGATTTTGAAGGATTTGCTCTGAAAAAACCTTCGTCAGGTGCTGAAAGATAACACCAGGCTAGGTGGGTGTGTAGACTGTAGAGATAGCCAAAGGGAGTGTGAATGGTAATGTAAGAAAATTGTTTCTTATTTTTTTATTATGAGTTTTATTGTGTCCAAGCCTTGCTTAAATTTTACTGTGTCATGTAATAAATTATTAATAGTTGAATTTGAGAAAAAAATAAGAGGCAAATGAGATATTACCACCTCAAAATGGACTGGTGCAGATGAAGCAGGATGGTTGACATGATGCTTTTAATAAGCAAAAATATCTTATTTTGTGTGTTATATATGGCCATTATCAAGTCTAAACCTTGCTAAAACTATACTGTGTAATGCAATGAATTATTTTTAGTGGAATTTTAGAAAAGTTAAGGAGTAAAAGGGATAGAAATAACTGGTGGGGTGATGCAAGATGGTGGCTATGACACTTCATGTATGAAAAATATCTTCCTGTATTACAATTGCCTTTATTGAGTATAAACCTTACAAAAACTGTACTGTGTTATGCAATAAATTATTTATAGTGGCCTTTGAGAAAAGTTAAGAGGCAAATGAGTTAATGCCCCGATTTAGAAGGAAATAGTGGAATGAAGTAGGATTGTGGCCATGACTCCTTTCATGTATGAAAACATCTTAGCAAGGGGTAATCCCCATGTCGCTTTTTTCGGAATATCGCGTTTTTCGGAATAACTTTGGCCCCAATTAGTCCGTTCTAGCGAGGCTTTACTGCAATTAAAAAATTATAGCCTGTCTTGGTACAGCCTTAAAAAACTGACTGCGATTTTGCTATAACAATATTTTCAACAGCCACCTTTGAGAATCTCATGCGGCTGCAGCCACTGAAACACCATTGTTGCCATCAAATAACAGTGCAAGTGCTTAACAGCGCAGTGGTAGTATCATAACCAAGGAGGTCTCGCCTAAGTGACATACTTTGTGCTGCCATAAAGCTCAAATTGGGAAAAGTTATAATATACTATCTCAGCACTTTTGCGGCACCTCGGTTTATGTTACCTTTACTAGAAGGGTAAAGTCGTACCCCACCTGCTCATGGTGACCTTGCAGACACCCTGCTTTTTCTTCTGTCCGTCACTTGTGTTTTTCAGAGTTCTTTATTTACCCCCCAACCCCCTTAAATAAGGGTGACACAAACGGGGGAAGCGCTATCTGGGTTTATCCCGGGTAGTATTGTTTATACGTTTTGCTGCTGCTGCTGCTGCTGCTGTTGTTGTTGTTGTTTGTGAAGTCTTGTTCTTTTCTTTCTTTGAAATAATCGTGAGTAAACGACACAAGTGCCCTCCCTGCAGTAAATCTGTGGCAAAATGTACACAAGCACTGAAGTGCGCCTACTGAAGTGAGAGGGGTTCATTTAGCATGTGAAAGTACAGCTGCAAACGACTATCCATTTATGAAGAAGAGCCACCAGCTGGGCTTTCGCTGGCTGTGCAGCCAACGTGTTGCATCTACTGATGAGGTCTTGGCTGGTGGAGGAGGCAGAGTCACAAAGAAGAAGCTGGAAGATGAGGTAGTTGGGCCTATTTCTCAGGCTATCAGAGATGTTTCAAGAAGACTCGAGGCACTAGAGACCAAGGTCTCATCATTCATGGCTGTCACTCAAGACCAGGCCAAGTCATTTGCGGATGCTGTTGGGGGGTCTCTCGTGGGGGAGGGGAAGGATCTGACTAGAGGTGTGGTTGAGATCAGTGCTCACAATCAGAAAAAAGCCAGCTGTAGGCAACAGGTATTGACTGTAAAACCAAAACACCTCAATGAATCAAATGGGACCGGAAGACATCAGAGGTGTACTTGACTCGGTACTGGTTGATAGCTGCTTTAAGACCAAGGCTGGTGGGCTAGTGATCAGTAGAGGCCAAAGAAGAAGCAGTTGGGATACTGAATGATCATTTTGGCTCTGATGGCACTTTCTGTGTATGTGAGCCAAAGAAAATGCTGCCAAAAATGACTGTGATGGGCCTTTCCTCTTCCTTGGATGACTCCAACATCATCCCACACATTCTGAGTAAAAAACAATAAAATTAAGATGCTTGTAGATGGAGACTGAATCCTCAACCTTCTCTTCACAAGAATAAGAATGATACTAAAACTGCTGTCTTGAAGATGTCACCAGAGGTGAGATCCTCCATTGCAGAACAGGGCAACTATATCTATGGTATGTAGATATTACAAGATGCTGCACATCTGACAGATTCTGGGTTATACAGTGTCATCACCGTCAGAGTTTTGACCATACATCTGAGAGGTGTTCTAGAAAAAATGATGAACCTAAATGTGATTTTTATGCTGGAGCCCATAAATCTATGGATTGTAGTGACAGAAATTCTCTCAAATGCATCAACTGCTCATCCATGAGACATCAAGAGGTTGATGCTAATCCACAGTCGGTTGCCAATTTTTTAACACTAATGTGACTTAAGGGTTAAGGGACTGAATAGGGAGGCTGCCAGAGATCGAGCAGCATGGAGAGCCGCCATTAGGTGACCAAGGCCGACACATGCAAGCATGTTGGAGCCTTCAAAAATGAGCGAATCCACAGTATCTAGTGGAGACTGCCCATTTATGATTTCTCATAGAAATAGATTTGATTCAAAACACCAACTCTACTCATTCAAAAAACCAACTACATCCCTCTTGAACCAATTAAGGATGGGTCTTTTAAATATTCGTTCCATTTGTAATAAGACAGACCATATTAATGAAACTCTAAATCAGCATGAGCCTGACATTTTGTGCTTGACTGAAACCCAGCTGTATGAGTCTGATATTAATATTATTCATAATGCTTTGCCTAAGACACATTCTGTTATAAGTATTCCTTGGCCTGCTGCGGGAGGAGGTGTAGCACTCATCTACTCAGCAGTACTCGGAAATGTTTCTTTCACAGACTGACCCGACCCAATCTTCATTTGAGTTTATGGGAGTATTGACTGGCTGAAGAGTGTAATTGTAAATGTGTACAAAGGAATGGGTGATGCCCTGGAAAGAGGAAATTATAGAGGTATAAAGCTTTTAGATCAGATAATGAAGGGGAGAGAGTTCTAGAAGGTATGATGGAGAAGGAGTGAATATTGATGATATGCAGTTTGGGTGTATGCCAGGTAGGACGACCACTGATGCCATATTCATTGTTCGACAGCTTCAGGAAAAATATATTGGAAAGGAAAGGGAGCTACTTTGTTGATTTGGCAAAGGCCTTTGACAGAGTCCCTAGAGAGGTGGTGAAGTGGGCTATGAGAAAGCTTGGGTTGAAGGAGTGGCTGGTTAGGGTGGTTATGGCCATATAAGTGGTTGCTTGCACCCAGGTAAGAGTGAATGGAGATTTGAGTGATGAGTTTTCCGTGAAGGTTGGTGTGCATCTGGGGTCAGTTTTCAGTCCCTTGTTTATCATGGTACTTGAAGCCCTCTCATGTGACTTCAGAAATGGATTCCTGTGGGAGATGTTATATGCTGATGATTTGGTGTTGATTGCAGAGAATGAAAGGAAGGCAGAAGAAAGATTTAGGAAGTGAAGAGATGGTATGGGGCACAAGGGTTTAAGGGTAAATACAGATAAAACAAAAGCGATGATATCTAGGGTTGGTGGCAGTACAGTCAAAGAAGAGGGAGAGTGGCCATGTGCAATTTGCCACAAGAGCATGGGAGGTAATTCCATCTTGTGCAGTGTTTGTGATAAATGGGTGCACAAGGGATGAAGTAGTATTAGAGGTAGACTGCTTGATACTACTGATTTTATGTATGCGGTGTGTTGGGGAGAGCAGGTGGAGACTGTCAGGCAAGAAGGGACTGAACTTGCTGGTGATTCTCTTGAGTGTGTGGAAGAGTTTTGTTATTTGGGAGACATGTTATGCGCTGGTGGTGGGGCTGGAGCTAGCTCTGTGGCTAGGATGAGAAGTGGTTGGAAGAAGTTCAGGGAGCTGTTTCCTCTCCTGACATTAAAAGGACTCTCCCTATGTGCTAAGGAGTCTTTGTATGCAGCATGTGCTAGGAGTGTGATGCTGTATGATAGTGAGACCTGGGAAGTAAAGGAAGAGGATATTCGCAGGCTCAAATGTACATAAATGACAATGATTAGGTGGATGTGCAGTGCATCCGTGAGTACTAGGCCTGAGGGGGCTGGGTTTACAATGGAAGAGTTGAGAGGTAGGATGGGACAGGAATGTATTGGTGTTGTGATGAGGAGAGGTAGATTGAGATGGTTTGGGCATGTGGAGAGGATGGGGATAGTAATTGGGTGCTGAAGGTGAGAAGTGTTAATATTGGGGATGGGGTTGCGAGGGGTAGTCCGAGAAAGACATGGGACTAGGTCATTAAGTGTGACCTCAGGGTTAAGGGATTGAACAGGAAGGCTGCCATAGATTGAGCAGCATGAAGAGCTGTCATTAGGTGACCAAGGCCGACACATGCAAGTGTGCTGGAGCCTTCAAAAACGAAATGAAACGATTGATAAATTTCCACCAGAAAACCTTTAGAACTGCAACTGTTTATCAACCAGGTCATGCGGGCATAGATCAAGGTTTTATGGAGGAGTTTGGGCAGTTTCTTGAAAACTTTTCTCTTAAATATGAAGGACTTCTTGCCTGCGGTGATTTCAATTACAGTAATACCTTGATATACGATACCCCTAGATGCGATACCCTGGCTTAAAGACGGGGGTAGAAATACCACCATACCCCGCCTAATGATGACCAAACCCCAGTTTAATGATGGGTTTTCATTTTTTTTCTGATTTTGGTGATATTTTAGACTAAAATTGTGTGTTTATGTTGATAGGTTAGCTTCCATGACAGCTGTTAGGCTATTTAGACTGGCTTTAAACCTGTTTTGGGGTTCATTTGGGTGGGTTTTGGGCTTGGTTTGGGGGGAAACCCAAGGCTGGTAAATGATTCACATTACATGTTAAAAGTACCCCAATATACAATACCCCGTCTAGCGATGGGGTTTTACCCAACAAATTACATCGTTAAACCAGGGTATGCCCGTATTGGGTTGACAGTCCGCAGACAAAACTATTTCCTTCAGAATTACTTGAGATGATGAACCAGAATAATTTTTTCAATCGTGTGAGTGATCCAACTCACATCTTGAGACATGTTCTTGACTTGATCTTGTCCCCTGTTGGTTGCAGGCATGTATCTGATGTGAAGATTCACTCATTTGACCCCCTCATCTCTGACCATGCATTGCTCACTCTTAATTCTGAGATCCCAAAATCCTCTTCCTATAAAAAGGTCATCAAGTTCAGAAATTACAGGAACACTCTTCGCCATTCAATGTGTCGATCAGTGTTTAAACTACCGCTGAATAGCCAAATCTTTCTTCTGATGATTTGGTTGATGTATATAACAATGAGCTTTGGTCAGTTTTTGACCATTATTGTCCTGAGGTAATAAAAACAATCACTGCACATGACAATTCTCCATGGTATGGTCCATCCATTAATTCTTTGTGCAGTCAATGAAGAAAGCCAGAACATGAGTGGCGCTTGCAATTAACTAAATTAACTTGTTTCCATTATGTTTCTGCAAGAAGAGCAGTTGTTCATGCTGAGAAGGCTTAAAAGGCAAGGTATTGTCAAAGCAAAATTGATTCATGTGGTGGTGATTAAAAGAAAACTGTCTGCAGTTGTGAACAATTTGGTTGGTAGGAGGAAAGTAATTGTTAAACCAACTTCTGTAACTGATGCCCAATTGGCTTCTGATTTTGCTCCATTTTTTTACAGCTAAAATATCTAAGAAATTATTTACACAACAGTTCTTCTAGTGAAGTGTACTCAGCTGACTTGCAGTCACAACACACAGGGAGTAGTTTGCTTTCAACATTTCATCCGGTGGATGTAAATAAAGTCAAATGTTCCATCAGAGAACTTAACAAAACATTTTGCCCACTCGATCCGTGTAACATGTCACAACTGCCTGATGTGCACGAGCAGGCAGCAGACTTTATCTTCAACATAATAAATAGATGTTTCTTAGAAAGTAATTTTGTGCAGTCTGAGAAACGTACCTTGATTAGGCCCCTAATCAAGAAACCCGGCCTTGATGTTGACAGCATGACAAATCTCTAATGTGTCTTCTTATCCAAGATTACTGAGTGCATCATACTTGATCAACTCTTACCACTATTGGAACATGACAAAGCTGTCCCTGTTGTTCAGTCAGCTTACAGAAAATACCACTCAACTGAAACTGCATTAACAAGCATTCACAGTGACCTGGTGGCAAACACCTGTAGTGGCATGTCCTCTCTACTAGTTCTCTTGGATCTGTCCGCTGCTTTTGACACAGCAGACCAAAAACTATTGTTGGATGATCTGTATCTTTGTGACGTTCGTGATATTGCTCTTTTGCTCCTTAAGTTGCATCTGTCAGACAGACCTCAGAAAGTAGTTGATTATATCAGCTCATACTCTGCTCCCTTTTCGTTCGCATTCCCTCTAGGATCAGTTTTGGGTCCAATTCTATTGACAGTCTACATGAAAGGTTTATCATCTTTGCTTGATGCTCAAGACGTGTCCTATCAATTTTAGGCTGATGACAGTCAGCTGTATGTTAAAATGTCAGATGTTAACGATACAATGACTAAGCTTGAATCTCTAAAGTCTGATACAGTAATCTCTCTACTATTTGGACACCCAGTATTCGGATGCATCACTATTCGGACATTGTGGGCTGTCCGACCCCTAAAATGCACAAAAATTCGAAAAAATCCGTTTTTTTTTTACCGCGTCAGTTTGAATTTCCCGTGCGCGCCGATAGGCTGTGTTTTCGCACGTCACGTCTGTCTGTCGGTCTCATTTCCCGGTCCACTCCTAGCTCGTAAACACGCTCTGAAAATGGTCGCCGAAGTGATTGCTTTTGTGGTGATACCCTACCTCCTGCAGGGCTTGATGCTGTTCTTCACCTTAATCATGTGTGTGATGATGGCCCCGCCACCTGAGAAGAGGAAGAAAGTGGTTCTGACTCTGGAGAAGAAGAGGGAGATATTGGAGAAGGTGGACGCCGGGTGGCCGACATCACGGATCCTACGTGAACTGAACCTCCCTCGCTCCACTTTGTTTGATATCAAGAAGTCCCGAGACAAACTACAGCAGTACACGGCTGATTTCGCTTCGAAGACCAGACGAAACGTGGAGAGGAAGGTGATGTTTACTCCTAAGTATGCTGAGATTGAATAAATTCTCCAGGACTCATCACTAGACCACACAGGAATTTACTGTAAAGTACAGTGCAGTGAAGTGATGTGATGCAAGGTATGTGAAAGAAAACGTTCCGGAAAGTGCTTGTGAGAAGTGCTGGTGAGAAGTGCTGGTCAGTGTAAAGTGCACCAGAAGTGCTAAGGTGTCAGGTGCAAGGTCTTACTGTCAGTCTGAGATGATCGAGCGGGTTATACGTGAGGACGGCGGCATCATTCTCATAAGTACCCTAACTTCATCAAAATTCCTTGTTTTGTTCTTTCCATATCATTAATCTCATGCATAAACTGTGTGAAAGATGATTTCCATAATGATTTTCATGTCTAACCTGTTTTCAGCATGCTGTAAACGGGTTAAAAAATTACCCTAAATGTTAATCATAATTTCCTGCTTTCAATTTAATTTTTTCATGCATGGTTTTTAAGTGCACCAGCTATGAAAAAGGTGAATACCTTTGATTTGTGTGCAAGATGATTACCATAAAGATTTTCATGTCTAACATGTTTTCATCATGCTGTAAAGGGGTTAAAAAAATACCCTAAATGTTAATCATAATTTCCTGCTCTCAATTTAATTTTTTCATGCATGGTTTTTAAGTGCACCAGCTATGAAAAAGGTGAATGCCTTTGATTTGTGTGCAAGATAATTACCATAAAGATTTTCATGTCTAACCTGTTTTCATCATGCTGTAAATGGATTAAAAAATTACCCTAAATGTTAATCATAATTTCCTGCTCTCAATTTAATTTTTTCGTGCATGGTTTTAAGTGCACCAGCTACGAAAAAGGTGAATGCCTTTGATTTGTGTGCAAGATGATTACCATAAAGATTTTCATGTCTAACCTGTTTTCATCATGCTGTAAATGGGTTAAAAAATTACCCTAAATGTTAATCATAATTTCCTGCTTTCAATTTAATTTTTTCATGCATGGTTTTTAACTGCACCAGCTATGAAAAAGATGAATGCCATTGATTTGTGTGAAAGATGATTACCATAAAGATTTTCATGTCTAACCTGTTTTCAGCATGCTGTAAATGGGTTAAAAAATTACCATAAATGTTAATCATAATTTCCTACTTTCAGTTTAACTTTTTCATGCATGATTTTTGAGTGCACCAGCTATGAAAAAGGTGAATGCCAGTGTATTTCATGTCCGGTCATAACCTAACCTAACCTAACCTAACCATTTTTCTGGTAACAATTTACATCATTTACTGTATTTGATGCTTTGTATCCAATAATTTGGTGCATAAAATGTGAGAAAAGATGATTTCCATGTCTGATACTTACTTATACTATGGTGGCAAGTTCTGACCACCCATGCCTTACTCACCTCTAAATCATCATTTTTTGGTTAAAATTCAATTAATTCATGCTTTGTGTGCATTATTTATGTGAAAAGGGACCTAAATAAGTGCTATACATGTCCGGTAGGGAGGTAGGAAGGTAGTTTTCTGATTTAGGTGAGGTTAGGTTAGGGTCATGAATGACCGGTGCTGGAGCTTCAGGACCAATATTCGGACAAAACCAGTGTCCAGACATGCCTTTGGCTCTATTACGTCGAATAGTGGAGGGATTACTGTATTAAGATTTGGATGGCAAGGAGGAAACTTAAGCTGAATGATAGTAAAACTTAGATCATCACCATCAGAGGAAAGAAAAGGGGTGTTGACACTGATAATGCTCTGGCTTTTAACACTGGTGTGTTACAGCCTCATCCAACCAGTTCTGTTTGAAATCTGGGTGTTTACTTTGATTCAAAGTTAAATTACAGAGAACATATTATTCAAGTGTAACTTGCATATCAAAAATCTGTACTCTGTTACAAAAGCTTAACACTGGTCCATGCAGTGGTCTTGTCTCGTGTCGATTACTGTAATTCACCGTGGATTGGTCTCCCAAATAATATACTAACAATTTTCAGTCTGTGTTGAACAGGGCAGCAAGGCTTATGTCTGGTTTCCCCCTGAGAACCTCAACTACCCCATTCCTAACTGAGCTGCATTGCTTACCAGTAAAGGCTAGAAATGAATTTAAACTGTGTCTTATTACAATCTCGGTTCTTAAGTTTGGTGAACTTAAGTATCTTGCTGAACTGTTGAAATTCCAATTGATACGCCCAGGTGTGAAGTTACATAGCGAAGATGATTCCTTGCATCTTGACGAGCCTGGAGCCATTCACTAGTCATCTCTCTCTGATCATTCTTTTGTGTACAGAGCCCCTAGATTATATATAACATTGCCATTGTCCATGAGATAACTCTCTTCGGCTGAATCCTTTAAAGAGACAGTTGAAAGCCTTTCTCTTTTCAAAATGCTATGACCTGGAGAGAGATACTGTGATGGATGAATACAGAGATTAGTTATTGCCATTTTCACATTTATTACTAATGAAGTTTGTATCATATATGAGAGATGTCACAATTCTTGTACAGTAAAACCTCTCTAAGTTGGAATAATTGGGCTGAGGACATTCTGACTTGACTATAGATCTGAATTATGGGAAATATGAGATTCCTGACTATCTATCTATCTATCTATATACCTAGGCTTCTTCCCCCAAGGAAAGGAAGGTAGCCGAGACAGGACGACATACTCCCAATTTACTCATCCACTCAAACACATTCATTAACATCGTAGCCCCAAAGGGGAGAAGTGACAGATTCTCACCGCACGAGGATCAACTGCGCAGTGCAATCAGTGACATCCACAGCAGGGTACGACAGCATTGCTGGTTTACCCCTGCCACATCATAATGGACCCATCCCCTTACCCACAACTGACCTGATCAGCTGATCAGGCAAAATGCAGGAGAAAATCTCCTCAGGGTCGCATCATCATTTATTCATTCACAATTTCTCTCCATTTATTTCTATCATGCACAGCCACGCTTCCTTGCTCCACAGACATCCCTCTCGCATCCAACACTCTCTTCACACTATCCTTCCATCCTATTCGTGGTTTTCCTCTCAGCATTACACCTCTCACATCAGATCTAGGTATCTTTTTCACCAATCGCTCACTATCCATTCTCTCCACACAAGCTCAAACCATTGTAACACCCTCCGCTCAACTCGATCAGCCATCTCCCGAACAACCCAGCTCTCCTTCACACTTCATTTTTCACTCGATCCATACGGTGTACTCCACACATAGTCTTCAGACACCTCATCTCCATTACATTCAAACTTTTCCTCTCTGCTACACCCATATTCTATGTTTCAGCCCCATATCCCACCATCTGCCCCTCTCCCAGTGACAACTCTAGGAGTGGCCTGGAACCACTGTCTGACTCACTCCTTCTTCATTTCTGCAACATACGCGGCCTTCCCTCTAACTTTCGCTCTGTTGAGCACCACCTCTCCTCCTCTAAACCTCACCTTCCCTTCCTCAGTGAGACTCAGCTGTCTGAGGCAACTGACAGCAAACCCTTTTCTGTATCCTCCTACTTTCTCTATACTCATTTCAAAGCCAAATGTGGCTATTGTGTATATGTACACAACGATCTATCTTGCTCTCATGTTCCGGAACTTGATTCTTCTGAATTCTCTACTCTCTGGCCTCAGCTCTCCTGCCATTCTCTGACTAAATATATCTGTGCTGTTTACTTATCTCCTATTTCTACTGACTATCAAAAATTCATTGACTAACTTCTATCTATCTCTTCTTTCCCTGAAATCTCCATTCTGGGAAATTTCAATGTTCCCCACCACCTTTGGCTCTCCCTTCCTTTCACTGATCCACCTGTTCAACAAGCCTACATCTTTTCTATCCTTAACTACTTAACTGAGGGGCGTCACTCTCATGACGGTCAGTGGCAAGGGATCAAACCTATTGGAAAATAATAGATTAGTGTTTCTAGTGATAATATAAGGCATTGGTATAAATAGTAAGGGCTGTTGGGAAGTGTAAATGTGGAGATTTTGTGAGCCAACTTGGGAAGGATCCACAATTCAAATGATAGTCAACGAGTGCTAAAAAAACATCCCATGACCAAGCTGAAGATATGTGCCATATGCATATAAAATTATAATACTCTAGGACATAAAATGGATTTTTGGCAAATATTTTTAAAAAGTCAGTTGGAGCGCGAATTACTGCAGGCAGGAAGGGCAAGAAACGCCTAGAAGAACCCCGCAGTAAAGTGGTTAATGACCAGGAGCAGCTTGTACAGCACCCTACCCGTATCCCTGACTGCCTTGGAGATCCAGCATACTTGACCTCTTCCTAACAACTAATCCTTCTGCTTACACTGTTAACCTTTTCTCTCCACTGGGTTCCTCCGATCATAACCTTATTACCTTAACCTGTCCTATCACTCAGGTACGGCCTGTGGACCCTCCAAAGAAACACCGTATGTGGCACGTTGGAGCTGCAGATTGGGAGGCCCTCAGGCAGTACTTCTTTGATTTTCCTAGGAATGATTATTTCTTCCACGGCCAGGAGCCATCTGAGAGTGCCTTGCGCATTACGGAGGTTATTCTCTCGGGTATGGAAGCAAACAATGCAAAACAAGCCTTGGTTTAATCAAGCTTGTTCTAATGCTGTCCGCAACAAGGAGAGGGCCTAAAAAAGGTACCGGAGCCAACCCACATCTGAATCACATCGTTTTTATATTTATGCCCGGAATCGTGCTAAGTCGGTTCTTTGCTCAGCTAAAAATAATTTCATCCGTGCTAAATGCTCTTAACTCTCCAACTCAAATTCTTCTCGCTCCTTTTGGCACCTTGCCAAAAACCTTTCTAACAACTTTACCATATCATCCTTCCCTCCTCTTTTCTACTTTGATGGCTCTGTAGCTATTTCTTCTACTGATAAAGCAGATCTCTTCGCTCAGACTTTCTCCTCCAATTCCACCTTAGACGATTCCGGTGGTGTTCCTCCATCACTTCCCCCTTCTGACTTCCTCATGGCTGACATTAAAATTTCTTCAGGTGATGTATTTTTTGCCATCACTGGCCTCAATACTAACAAGGCATATGGGCTTGATAGAGTCCCTCCTGTTGTTCTCAAAAACTGCTTCTGTGCTTACACCCTGCCTAGGTAAACTCTTTCACCTCTGTCTATCAACATGTACCTTTCCTTCTTCCTGGAAGTTTGCTCTCAATCAGCCAATTTCAAAGAAGGATGACCATTCCCAACCCTCTATCGTCCAATTGCTTTAACATCCTGTGTCTCAAAAGTTTTCAAGTCACTTCTTAACAGAAAAGTCTTAAAGCATCTTTTCTGTCACAACTTTCTTTCTGATCATCAGTATGGGTTCCGTCAGGGACGGTCCACTGGCGATCTTCTCTCCTACCTTTCAGAATCCTGGTCATCCTCCTTTCGAGACTTTGGCAAAAGCTTTGCTACTGCACTTAACATTTCAAAGGCTTTCGATTAAGTCTGGCATAAATCTTTAATTTCCAAACTGCCCTCTTACAGTTTCTATCCTTCTATCTGTGCCTTCATCTCTAGCTTCCTATCTGGTCATTCTATAGCTGCTGTTGTAGACGGCCATTGTTCTCCTAGATCTATCGACAGTGGTGCTCCTCAGGACACTTCCTTTTATTCATCAATGATCTTCTAAGCTGTACATCTAACCCTATCCACTCATACGCTGATGATTTCACCCTTCACCTTTCCATTCGGTTCCCGCAATGGCCATCTCAGCAGTTACTTCAACAAACAAGGGATGAGGCTATGGCACACCTAATGTCTGACTTGGCTCATATCTCTGATTGTGGAAAAATAATCTTGTTTTTAATGCATCAAAGACTCAATTCTTACACCTACCAACCCGACAAAATCTTCCACAGGATTATCCACTAATGTTTAATAATGTCCGTGGCTCAGTGGGTTAGAGCGCTCCGCTCTGGCCGTAGGGTCGGAGGATCGAATCCACCCAAGGGCCATTGGTAGACATCACGAAGGGCATCCGGTCATAAAGTGCTACACGCTCCAATCCAAAAAAGGCCGACACATGCAAGCATGTTGCAGCCTTCAAAAACGGAAAAAAAAAAAAAACAGTCCTGCATCATCCTTGAAAATGCTTGGGGTTTCATTCACTCAGGATTTATCTTGGAAAGAACATATTACATCTCTTGTGAAATCTGCTTCCAAGAGATTAGATGTGCTAAGCTGACTCCGAACTTTCTTTACCCCTTCACATTTGTTGACTTTATACATGGGTTTTATTCGCCCCTGTGTGGAGTACAACTCTCATGTGTGGGGAGGCTCCCCACATGCAGCTCTACTCAATAGGATGGAGTCAAAGGCTTTTCGTCTTATTAACTCTCCTCCTCTTACTGATTTCCTTCAACCTCTGTCTCTTCACAGCACTGGTGCATCTTGCATCTTTACCTCTTTTCTATCGCTACTTCAATGGTCAATGTTCCTCTGAACTGTCTGCTTGCATCCCTCCACCTCTACGCCGGGCACGTAGCACCCGTCTAGCAACAAACTCTCGTCCCTTTTCTATCCAACTCTCTAACGCAAGAGTTTTTACTCCCAGTCCTTCATTTATGCAACAGGTCAACTCTGGAACTGTCTTCCTCTGTCTGTATTCCTTACTTCCTATGATCTCCAGTCTTTCAAACGCAGTGTGTCCAGGCATCTCGAAATGAACGGATCTTGAATTTGGCTCTCTTTCATATTGTTTTAGTTTTTTCTTGGAAGGAACAGTATGCGGGCCCCATGGCCTTTGGTTCCTTCTTCCTTGCATAAAATATATATATATATATATATATATATATATAAATATATATACAGTATATACTGTATATAGTAAGACCTCACTATAGCGGACTAATTGGGGCTCAGGCCAGTCCGAAATATGCGATTTTCCGATAAAAGCGACATCCGGACTTACCCCTGCTAATCCGGACTTTTTCCGATACATCAGACATTAGTCCGGATTGCATCAGTGGTTTTCACCACCATTGCAGTATTGTACTTTGTTATACCTTCACTACATTAATCAAATGGTTTAATAATACTGTACTATGCACTGAAAAACATGTCTTTTACTTGTCTTATTGTGGTGAACATAGCTGAAGTTGTCAGGCAGTCCGGACTGCTTTCTGGGTTTATCAGACTTTTTCCGATATATAGGAGTTTAGTCCGGTAGCTCCTCGAGTCCGATAAATGCGAATTCCGGTCTGCTGAAGTCCGTTATATCTAGGTTTTACTGTATATTGGTTTTCACACAGTACTATAGGCGATATAAGTGTTGTTTTGCACACAAAACACATCAACATACCGCACCTTTTTTGGCGACATTACCTGATCATCATTTCTGTTTCTTCCTGTAATGCTATGTAAACTTTGTCCTCCACATTGTCATTGACTGGGGAATCACTGGCCTTGAATTTCATACTGTGGCATGACATGTCTTTACTGGCCAGGTCACTGGTAACATGTGAGTTGCTTAGACAATGGCATGTGGGGCATACGTCACCTGATTCACATTTCAGTATACAGTAATCCCTCCACTGTCCGACGTAATAGAGCCAAAGGCATCTCCGGACAGTGGTCTTGTCCGGATAGTGGCCCTGAAGCTCCAGCACCGGTCATTCCTGACCCTAACCTAACCTAACGTAAATCAGAAAACTACCCTCCTACCTCCCTACCGGACATGCATACACTTATTTAGGTCCCCTTTCACATAAATAATGCACACAGAGCATGAATTAATTGAATTTTAACCAAAAATTGATGATTTAGAGGTGAGTAAGGCATAGGCGCTCAGAACTTGCCTCCATAGTGTAAGTAAGTATCGAATGTGGAAANTATATATATATATATATATATTTATATATATATACAAAATGCAGCCGGTACCACAACACCCTCATACAGCCTTCTCTTTACATCCATTCTAAGCAAACGACATCTAAACACTTTTTTCATTCTTCCCAGCACCTTTCCTACTTCATTCATTCTAAACTTCACTTCTACATCTATTCTTCCATCCACAGCAACATGTGACCCTAAATACTTAAAACACTCTACCTCCTCAAGCAACTCACCATTCAAAACTATATTCATCCTCCTACCATCTACCAACCTCGTACACTTCTTCACCTTACTTTTATTCTCGTTTACTTTCAATTTTCTCCTTTCACGCACCATTCCAAACTCCTCTACCAACTGTCTCAATCTCTCCTCTGAATCAGCCACCAGTGCAGTATCATCAGCAAACAGAAACTGCTTCAGATTCCATTCTCTACCATCAACATTCACCAGACTCAGACCTCCACCTAACACTCTTGAATTCACCTCCCTTACAACACCATCCATATAAATATTAAACAACCAAGGTGACATCACACATCACTGCTGCAGCCCCACTCTCAAAGGAAACCAATCACTCACAGTATTTCCCACTCTTACACATGCTCTACTATTTACATAAAAACTTTTCACTCCTTTCAGCAACCTACCATTAAGTCCATACCATCTTAAAACAGTCCACAAAGCCTCCCTATCAATTCTATCATACGCTTTCTCTAAATCTATGATTGCCCAAACCACATCCTTACCTTTCGCTAAATACTTTTCACACACCTGTCTCACAGAAAACACCTGATCCACGCATCCCCTCTGTCTCCTAAAGCCACACTGCTTATCACCAATCACTCCCTCTGTACCCTCTCTAACTCTCTTAATTAACACTGCCATACACCTTACCTACAACACTCAACAGACTTATACCCCTAAAGCTAGTACATTCATATTTATCACCCTTACCTTCATACAACTTCATACAACGGGACCACACAAGCACTTGCCCTGTCAATTAGAGCCCCCGCAAACTCCTGTACAGTGTTCACCGGATCACTAAAGAGCGTGGGGTCACTACCCACTCAGAGCTGGTGTACCTTCCTATAAAAAAATTCCTCTCGGGATTCCAGTATTATATACATCTTAGATTAGATATTTTACTGATGCTCTAAATGAGATTTATGGTGAAAAGTTCTCCACAGAGTTTACTAAAAGCCATGAAAGCTTTATTCAGCACATTTTTACCAAGTGTTATGAATCTCAGTTGTTGGAAAAATTTATCATACAGTTTTCAAAGATGGTAATTTTTTATTTGGCAAATCCTGACGTGATTCTATCCATTATACAATTAATAATACTAAGAACTGTACGGCCAAAATCTCATGGTGACAAGATCAGTGACCCGAATTTTTAAAGGTATGGTATTCCTCTTGCTTTGAGAAAACATCTCATTTCTGCTACAGTCCATTTTTCCACATACCGTATATTGTAGCTGCGCAGTGGAGCATGACACTATATTTTCCGGGTTCATCAGCTGATTTCAAAAGGAACAGGCGTCAGGTGTGGTATCAACGCCGCCCTGGGCCCTTGGTGGCAGGCACACAAACTACGCCACGCTACCCATGAGAAACTGCCTCCACATGCGCTCAGTGGGTTGATACGATCTTCGATTGTTTAAGTACCATATTTCCTTCATTTGTTATGTAAGATACAGTTTTGTTATACCCATTTCCTATTTTTTCTTACAGATGTACATTCACCACCTAAAAACATGACTGATCAATACTCAGGCAACATAATAATCGCATGTAGACTGTCTCTAAACTAAGAAGGACGCAACCTTCCATTTCTATTATAGTTTGATAAAGAGGCCATTTTATTTCCAGTATTATATGTAGATAAATCAATAAATATCCTCTTTTTAGTAAAATAATGCAAAAAATGTATAACAGAGGGTAGTTCAAGTTGACTCCACTTTTGCATTTTACATTAAGTTATCTGGTGAGTGATGGCATCTTTTTCCAATTTGTGAGGGCTCCCACTGGCACCATACTTTGCACAAAGTACACATTCAACAATCTTACTAACCAGTCAACAATAGTCACTCCACCATCTTTCAGGGATTCCACAGCACACCCATCCATACCTGCAGCTTTCAATGTTTTCATCTCCTTTGGTGCCTCCTGCACTTCCTCTATTGTAATCAAAGAGCCATTCAACCCTCCCAACACATTTATTCTTTGCACCCTTCCATCTGCCACAATCTCAGCCTCCCTTTCCTCCTCTACATTTAACAATCTTTCAAAATACTCTGCCCATCTCTTCCTTACTGCATCCATCTCAGTTAACAGCCTTCCATCCTCCACTTTTACTTGCTCTTCCTTCCCAGACTCTCTCTTTCACACCCTTTTCACCTTCCAAAACATTTTCTTATTCTGTTGAAAATTCTCAGTCACCCGCCTACCCCACCTCTCATCTGCTGCCACTTTAGCATCACGCACAGCCCTTCTCGCCCTATTCCTCTTTTCCTTACACCTCTCATATGACACCTCATCCTTCCTCTGCAGCCACACTTCATATGCACGTCTCTTATCAGCCACAAGCATACTTACTTCCTCGCACCACCATTCACTTCCCTTTCTTACACCACCACCCACTCGTCTCACACCACACACCTCTTCTGCATGCACCACCACAGCACTCTTAACCACTTAACCGCGGGCCGTCACTTCTGTGACGCTCGGTGGAGATGGCTCAAGCCTTGGGCAGTCTGTTGGGTGGCTCTGTTTTCTTTTTAAGTAGGTGGGCCTTTCAAGATATAAATATTGTATAAATGAAAAATTTTAGGAGAAGCCTGAGTGATATTTTATCACTCAACCTAGTTTTGGCCAATATTTCAAAAAAGTAAGTCAAAGCGTGAATTACCACCGGTGGGCAGTGCCAGGACCGCCTCCCACAACCCCGCGGTTTAGGGGTTAAACAGCTGCCGTTCCTCCTCCACACTGTCATTCTCTTGATCTTTCACTGCATTCCACTCATCTTTCAATTTCTCCTGACACTCTACCATTTTGTCTCTTTTATCCAACTAACTCACTTTCAAAACCCCCCTGCTGCACCTAACTCTCCCAGCTATTACCCATCTCTTACCTACTCTCAACTTTCCTTCCACCAGGTAGTGGTCAGACATACCTCCACCTTCCCCTCTCAAAACTCTCACATCCAACCATCTTCCTATTACATTCCTGGAAACAACCACATAGTCCATCAATGCTCTATCAACAACCCTTCCACCCTCCTGTCTCACCCATGTATACTTATAAATATCTTTCTTCTCAAACAAGGTATTTCCAATCACCATCTCTTGCTCAACGCACATCCCTATCATTCGTTCCCCATTTTCATTTCTTCCAGACACACCAGGCATACCAATTACACCTTCAACTGCTACATTTCCCACTCTAGCACTCAGATATCTCATCACTACCACATTCACATTCACTCTAAAACTCTGCAGACACTCATCATCATTCCAGAAAGACTCCCTCTCTTCTTCATCCCTTTCACTACCAGGCATATGCACTCATAAATACCCACAGCTCATGTTCAAATTTCACTTTCACCCACATCAGTCTTGATGACACCTCCTTCCATTCAATCACACACTGCTGTACTTCCGGGCTCACTAACAAGGCTACAACTTCTCTTGCCCTTCCTCTATCAACACTTGACAATCTTCAATTCACACTTCCAAATGTAGACTCACCTTTCCCTTTCATCTTTGTTTCTCTCAAAGCTAGCACATCCAACTTTCTTCTCACAAACATTCTCCCAATCTCCTCCCTTTTAACCTCAAGCGTACTACATCCATGCACATTCATAGACTCAATCGTCAGGGTACGGGGATAACTCAATCCCCCATCCCTTTCTATGGCCTGTCTCTTTTTATGAACTAAAAAGCCAGAGGAGGGGGTCCTTGGTCCCCTCACCCCTTTCATGTCACCTTTTACAACACATAGGGAATATGGTGGCAGAACTCTTCCTAACACAACCTGGCTGCAGAGTAGTAGTATCACCCCATAGTGAGGCCAGATTGTGTCCCCCCCGCCACTATGGGGGGGAGTAACTAAAAAAAAAAAAAAAAAAAATCACTTACCATGCTTGCAGAGGGTGTAATCGAAGCATAAGGGCCTCTTGATAGGATATAGATTAGAGGTGCTGGGGCAGCATATGATCACTTCTATGCAACATTTCTAAACAATAATCACAACTGTACCTTACCCTTTGCACTATACAGTACACACTTTATTATAGAACTTAAGAACAGCACAGTACTGTATTACACTTCATGTACACTATACACAGGCCTTAATCACTACTGTAATCACTATCATAGGCCAACTTAATCACTATCAGAATCACTGCAGAAAAGTTGTTCAGGAATCTCCGAGGACACACTGCTTAGGAAGCTGCACGTTGATTCACTGCTGGTGGAGGGTTGAGGCTCCCTGGCTACTGATCTGGACTTTAAGAAGTCAGAGATATGTGTCTGTTTTTGAGAGGCATACTGTCTCTTGATGACATTAGCTCTGATATCCCTGAGGGTGGAATAATAATTTTCAAAGCCATCATACTCCATCAACCCCTCCATGGCTTTATCCAGGTGCAGCCGGAGCTCTGACAGCCTCATCTTGGGGGACTTCTCATCCTCATCTTCACTGTCAATACCCTCCACTTCAGCAGCAGCTTCCTCTGTCACACTGCTGGCTATTTCTGCCTCACTCTGGTGGTGGTAGCCCTTGTCCTGGGCATCTCTCTCAAGCCAATCAATAACACTGTCTTCAGTTACTTGAGTTTCACCACTCCTGTGAGCAGTGTGAATAAAGTCCTCAGGCCCAAAACCACTGAAATCAACCTCCACATCAGTCCCCTTCAATATTTTGTTCCAGGCATTACTGAGGGTGGAGGACTGCAGGCCATTCCAGGCATCAGCCCAGTTGAAAACAGCATTTCGGAGATTGTAGGCCTTGAAATTCGCCAGAAATCTTGCCCCCCTGGTATCCTCCACTTCGTCTCCTTCTTCCTCTAGCACTACCAGGCAGTCCCCCAACTGTTTGTTGCAGCAGTATCACTTGGTGGCCTCAATCACTCCCTGGTCCACACGTTGAATTAAGGAGCTGGTGCTGGGGGACATGAACAATACTTTGATCCTGACACCATGTGCCTCAAGCTCTTCTTCACTGGGAATGTGCTGGGGCATTATCAAGGAGGAAGATAGCCTTGATGTTCTCCCTAGGGATGCCCAGCTCAGACACATGAAAATTTGTCACAAAGGGCACAAAATAGCTGTGATATCCACTCCTTGAACAGCTCCCTTGTGAACCAAGCAGTAGAGTTACTCCTGTATATTACTGGGAGTTTGTCCAAAATATCTTTAGGGCCCTAGGCTTCTGAGCCTTCCCAATCACCATAGATTTGAGCCTGTGGGACTCATTGACACAACAAAGAATGGAAATGCAGTCTTTTATCAACTTCCTACCTGGGATGTGACCCTCTTGCCTGCTAGCCTGGGTGTTCATAGGCATGGACCTCCAAAACACTCCTGTTTCATCAGCACTGTAGAGCTGTGAAAGAAGCAGGTCTGATGAATCAATAATTTTTTCTAACTTTTTCCTGAATGGCTTCACAACTTCTTGGTCTGCACTACCACTCTCACCAACGATATTCCAGTCGGCCAAGCAATGTCAGCTTTGAGACCTGAAGAGCCAACCAGAACTTGCTAGAAAATTGTCAATTTTAATTTAGGTGCTTTGTCAGCCTCCTTGCTGCATTTTGGAGGTCCACTCCTCTAACAGGCACCCCAGCAGCATATTTCTATTTATATCACTTATAATCACAGACATCCAGACTCATGTGCTTTGCTGGTTTGATCCTCTGCCTCAACTTCTTCGCACTACTGGGATCTTCTGTTGTAAGGGCATGGGCACGAATCTTGTCCTTGTTCTTCTTTATATCGTAAAACGTGCTCGGTTTCAGGTTAAACTCCGCACGTATGGCACACATCGAGCTACAAACATCGATCCTTTCCAAAACTTTCACCTTCTCTTGAATGCTCAGGGTCTTCAGCTTCATCCCCTTCCTGCTTGAAGGAGCCCTGGGAGCCTTGGAAGCCATGCTGGTTAGTAATAAAAGTGTGGAATACGGAGTGGAATGTGAGAGAATACCGATGCAAGTGGTAGCAGAGGCTAGACTGAGGCAGTGTTAGGCAGGAGGCTGCGGGGCTTAGCAGCACTGCCAAACAGAATGTACAGTACTGTACAGCACAGAAATCCACTAGACTGGCCTAAACTGTGATAAAAATCCACTACACTGATGGAAAGGGAACATTAAGGAAAAAATGCTAGATAGGACTTTACAATTCGCCAGATACAGAGTAAGATTTATCATTTATTATCCTCTACATTCTTTTTAAAACCTCAATATATAGTGGGCAAGCTGCCATATTAGCAACACAGGGCAGGAGGTGGCTGGCAAGCCCTCACAGGCTAAAACATGATGAGCGGGTGCGTCATCATACCGAGATGTGGCTTCCCTGAGCTGAGATTTCATGTCTTAGGGTAGTTTTACGAGAATTTTCTGATTGATGCAGTAATACGAGCCCTCACAGCCTAGAATGATGCATCATCATTCCAAGATGGGCCTTCCGTTAGACGTCATTTTACGACTTTGGGGAAGGATGCCGACTTGCAAAGGTTTTACTGGAACTGTAAAAATAATGTATGTGTGTCGAGTGCTAGTGAATCCCCAGTGGAAGAACTGGTGCTTTTGAGAAACAAAAGACTAGATTATTATTATTATTATTATGATGATGGTAGGTGGGGGCACTCACCATCCACTCACTTGATGCAGTGCTACTTTGGGTGTCTACCCTTTCCTCTCTTCTTTCCTTCATTCTATCCTCTTTCTTCTGCCTAGGAGTCACTTTACACTCCCTCTTCTGTCTTTCTTTCCTTCATTCTTCCCTCTTCCTTCTGCCTATAGGTGACTCTACACTGAGTGACAAGCCAAATGGCTTCCTGTACACCAGGAAAACATTTACTATGCTGGGTGGTAACCATATAACCAAATTCTGTCGTCTGCTGGTTTAGTGGGTAATTAAGGTGCTCCAATTGGATTGAGCCTGTGTATCCAACGGATGGTTGGAGTTTACTGCTCACATAATGCCACTCAGGGATGAGTGAGGCTGGTCACTCTCATCTTAAATGTCAGGACCAACTTTTTTTTTTTTTTTTAATGTGACCGACTTTGGGCATAGGCTTCACAGCCTGCTATCAAGGCCCAGCAGTCCTCCTACATACCAACACCTCTACATGTCACCACTTCGGCGCTAACACCCACCGTCCATATTGAATACATGCTAGGGCTGTCTCATACAGGACTGGTGTACAGTGCTTCCTCCAATTTTGCGAGAATATGGTCGATAAAAACCCTCGCAAAATCAAAATTCGCAAAATTCAAACAATTAAATATATGAAATAAAGGCAAATTGGTCAACATCACCCCAAGGTAAACACTTTTTCCCACTCTTTCTCTCGACTCTACCTCTTAATTTTACGATGATAAATGAGACAAACACTAACTGATGTACAGTACTGTACAGTGATATTAATGAGAAAACATCATAGGTAAGAAACATTAAAAAAATGCATTTACACTGATGTGAAGATTGGCTTCGTGTACAGGACTGGTGGTGGGGTGAGGCTTGGCTACTGTCGCCCCACGCGGCCTAAGTCATCACTATCACTGTTGGCAGATATTTCCACATCTTGCTGTGTTTTTTCTGCCTCTTTCATGAATCCCTCGAAGTCAGAATCGTCACTGGGGTCACCAGAATGAAAAAGGTTGGGGATGCTAGGATCACTGGCTGCTTGGGGAGGGGTGGCAGGACAGCTGGTTGGTGGGGCAGGGTCTCTTGAGGTTCTCAAGAATTTTGTGATTAGAGACTGCTTCCTCTTGTTAACCCCATTTCTGTGTAGGATAGCATAAAAACGAAGGGCCCTGTCAACACTGAGGCATGCTTGCTGAGCCCTAAATTGATAACATTCGTTGTTCATGATGGGTTTTTTTCAGCTGGTCAATGATGGCGAGAATATTTGCCAGGATATGCATCGTTAATTCTCAGCCGCTTCGCTTTCATGCTGATCTCCATAGAGATGGGGTTAACAAGAGGAAGCAGTCTCTAATCACAAAATACATGAGAACACCAAACTCCTGACCAATAGCAGAATTACCTTCACCTGTTTTTTTTCCTTTCAGTCATTTTCAGTTTGGTCTCCAAACTTATTTTCTCGTTCTTCTTACCCGTTGGCGCCATGATAACACTCGTGCAAGGTTAGACTGCTGGGGTATTGCGAGGAGCACCACGAAATTGTGAGGGTCAGTGACCTTGGTTGGAAACAGGTGCAAACAAACGAGGCGGGGCGGCAGACCTCTGAACTAGGAGGCTCAGTACGCCCAGTGAACCATGACATCACTACTCGGGGTGGCAAAGTAGTGCGGGAAGACGACTCTCCCACCACTCGACCTCGCAAAGTGTGTGATCGCTCGCAAAGTTCATAAATGTTAAAAAATACATGACTTTTGTAACTACCTCGCAAAATTGGTGAATCACAAATTTAAAATTCGCAAAGTTGAAGGATGTACTGTATTGGTATTAGCGGGGGTATTTTTATGACGTGTCGGCGGGTCTTCTGGTAGATCGGTAAAGCCTGATTTAATGAGATTCGAATCCTTAAACTGTTCCCTGCCCCAGTGAGGATTCGAACCTGGGTCCGTCGGACTGCAAGCCACCTCTCTACCGATCGAGCCACCACCTCCCCCAGGCTCCTATGCTCCTCATGGGGTAATATAGGATTGGATGATGGATGGATGGATTATTATTATTATTATTACTATTGTTATAATTATTATTATTATTTTTTGTACATGAAATACTGAAACTTGTGACTTGGAAATTGTGTCACCTGTACATAACCATCAGCCCCTTTTAGGGCCTCTACACAGCTGATGGAGCCAAGATGCCTGTCCAGTGTTTACACTGGCTGTGATCATTGCCTTTCCTTTTATTCTGCGCATGAAAGACCACTGAAACACCACTGCTACTGCCAAATAACAGTGCATGTACGATGCAGTCTCGTTATGCGACACTCCATTATGTGATAAATTGCAACAACGATAGTTAAAAAGCTACACCCTGTCTTGGTGCAATGTTTAAAAAATAACTTCAATTTCATGACAATAATATACAGTACAGGTATGCCCCGATAGATGATACCCCTAGATGCAATACTCGGGCTTTGCGATGGGGGTACAAATACCACCATACCCCGTTAGATGATGGTCGCACCCCAGTTTAACGATGGGCCTTCTGAAGTTGCGTCCACTGGCGATAGGCAGAAATTTTGAATCATGCACGTTCTCACAGCCTGTGTAGCCTCCCGCCTCCCAGGATGCGCAGAAATGCTCGCGCAGTCCCTACAGCCATCGCTTACCCCGCACTCACCCATATCATTGTTCTCGTACTGGCCATCTCAGAGTGAAGACCTCTCTTATGGTCCCCCACCATGCATCGTGTTGCAACATCAACGTTACGCAAACCGCTATCGTAGCGTGTCGTAACTGAGTACGAGCAGTACCGTGAGTAGAGCAATAAAACTAATCGTGTGTGGAGTGTGATTCTGTATGATTTTTGGCCTAAATAAGTGTGATCATGTCTGCTAAGGAAGCTGCATGTGGTGGTGCTAGTGAAGACCCCAGTCAGGGTGGTAAGAGGCCTCCTAGTGTTGGTGCTGGTGATGTTCCCACGAAGCATGTGTGTAAACGGTGTCTCTACAAGTCAAACTAGATATTCTTAAGCGCCATGAAAAAGGCAAGGCTGCATGTGCTATCGCCTCGCCTCACCACCTGGCCCAGTCAACTTTCTCCACCATCATCACGAAGGAGGAGGCCATAAAGGCTGCTGCTGGGGAGGTTGTAACCTCATCCGCCTCCTGTATCACCCGCAAGAGAGAGCCTGCGATGGAGGAGCTGGAGTGGATGCTCCGCACATGGGTGGAGGACCAGAACAGGAGGAAGGCATTTATATGCACTAGGCTCTCTCACTATGGGAAGAAATCAAGGTGAGGTGGGATCTTGATGCTAGTAAGACCTTTAAGGCTAGCCATGGGTGGTATGACCACTTCAAGAGGTGCACTAATCTCCATCACATTAAGATGTATGGTGAGGTAGCGAGTGCAGATACGGTGGCGGCGGGGCGTTTCCTGACGAGTTAAAGTGCATCATCGCAGAGGGTTGTGGCTACAGTGCAAAGCAGGTCTTGAATTTTGACAAGACTGGGCTCTTTTGGAAGAGAATGTCCTCAAAGACATATCTTGCAACAGAAGAAAAGTCTACACCAGGGCTGAAGGCCTCGAAGGACTGGCTCACACTTCTGCTGGGAGGCAACGCCACAGGCAACCTCAAATTGAAGTCGCTCCTTGTCTACTGCTCCGAGAACCCCAGGGCTCTGGTGGGATATGTGAAAGAAAATCTTGGGGTGATTTGGTAGTCCAACAAGGTCTGGCTGACTTCCGACATCTGTTCGTCATATTTCCACTCCCAGCTCTCTTGTGTCCTCAAGAGGTATGCCTCCAGGTAGAATTTGGCAAAAAGATTTCTCATGGTGGTACACAATGCGCCTAGCCATCCCCGGTGATGAAGGAGTGGGGAAGCAACACTGAAGTGGTGTTCCTCTCCCCCAACACCAAGTTGTTGTTGCAACACATGGACCTAGGGGTGATCACTACTTTTAAAGCGTATTACCTCCGCCCCACTATGCAGCAGTTGGTAAGGGCCTGTGACAGCGACAATAAGACGACAGTGCAGAAGTTCTGAAAAGGCTACAATATATGCCACACCATAGAGAACATCACTGCAGCTTGGCAGGAAGTTAGCCAGCCCACATGAATGGTGTGTGGCAGAAGCTGTGGCCAGAGTGTGTGCACTCCTTCACCGGCATCTCTGAAGGCGTGCAAGCTCCGCCAGTGCAGTGTGTGTGGCAAGAAACCGTTAAACTGTCGCAAGAGGCAGGCTTCGGGGAGGTCGATGTGGAGGACATGGAGGTCCTGGAAAGCCACAGGGAGGAACTCAGCAATGAAAAGCTCCTCAATATGGAGATTCAGTGGGTGCACCATGAAGCACAGGAGGAGGAAGTCGTCCCTGAAGTGCAAGCCCTCAATATAACAATTCTGAGGGAGATGCTGACCAAGCTGGACGAAATTGTTGCGCTGATGTGCAACAAATGATCCTTTCCCACGACAAAGCAGGGACACGGCTAATCGGCTGGAGGAGGGGATGAAGGTGTACAGGATGATGCTGGAGGAAAAGAAAAGCGTGGCCAGGCAGACTACAATTACTGCCTTCTTCAAACAGGCTCCCACCACGCCAGCAACCCACAGAGGATCTCCTCAGCCCTTGATGAGCAAAGCATCTCCCCAGCCTTTAACCAGCAGAGCATCTCCCCAACCTTAAACCAGCAGAGCATCTCCCCAACCTTAAACTAGCAGAGTATCTCCCTAGCCTTCAAACAGCAGAGCATCTCCCTAGCCTTCAAGCAGCAGAGCATCTCCCTAGCCTTCAAACAGCAGACCATCTCCCTAGCCTTCAAGCAGCACAGCATCTCCCTAGCCTTCAAGCAGCAAAGCATCTCCCCAGCCTTCAACCAGCAGAGCATCTCCCCCACCATCAACCAGCAGAGAAACACCCAGGGTCTCTTCCTGCCAAGGATGTGCTCGGCCTCTAGTACTGGACCTAACCTCCAGCCGATCCCTGTCTCCCGTGTCACCTGTATTTCCACTAAGGCACTCCACCACTCCATCGCTGCCTTCCTTGCCCCAGCCTCCACCTCCCTCACCACTTCGGCCACTATCTCTGCTTCCCTCGCCACGACATGAGCCACCACATCTAACTCCATTGCTAGCTCATCAGTCATTGCAGTGGTCTCCCTTGCCATCTCACTGGTCATCACAGCTGTCTCCCTCACCATAGTCTCTGTCATCGAATTGCACTCCATCACCATCTCCAGAACCATCACATCACACATCGCCACCGAGTGAGCCATCACGTCACACCCCATTGCCACCGCCTGAGCTATCGCATCACACCCCATCACCACCGCCTGAGCTATCGCATCACACCCCATCACCACCGCCTGAGTCATCGCATTGCACTCCAACACCACCCCCAGAGCCAGTGCATCATTCTCCCGCTATGATCACCCCACCTCACCAGGCTTCCCCTCCCTCTGACCCTCCCATGGAGATGGGGTTTGAGGGCTTTGAGGAGGATGAGTGAGCGCTAGGGAGCACCACATGTCCCCTAGCCTCGGGGGGAGGATAGCAAGGATGACGCCCAGGACCAGACATGGACTTACGAGAAGTGTCGAGAGGTGTTTAATATTTTCTAACCTATTTCTTGTGATTTTCAGATTTTATTTGTTGGTTTTAGGGAGTTGTTTACAGATGTTCAGCAAAGGTTAGCTTCCTTTACAGGTATTAGGCCATTTAGATTGGCTTTAAACTTATTTTAGGGCTCATTTGGGTGGGTTTTGGACTTAGTTGGGGAAGAAATCCAAGGCTGATAAACACTTCCCATTACTTAAAAAGCACTCCAATATACGATACCCTGCCTAACGATGGGGTTTTACCTAACCAGTTACATAATTAAACTAGGGTATACCTGTATTTGATGGCTGCCTCTGAGAATCTCATGCAGACGCGGTGATGCATACAAGCTAAAATGGCTACCCAATGTTTACATTAGCTGTAATTGTTGCCTTTCATTCTGTTTTGTGAGTGACAGGCCACTGTAACACCACAGTTATCACCAGATAACAGTGCAGATGTGGTGAGGCATTCAAGTCAAAATGGCTGCCCAGTGTTTACACTGGCTGTAATTGTTGCCCTTCGTTCTATTTTGTGCATGAAAGGCCACTGCAACACCACAGTTATCACCAAATAACAGTGCAAGTGCTTAACAAATAGTGCAGTGCACAATATTAAATGAAGTGATACCTTTTTATGTGTGAAAAACTGAAACTTGTAACTTGGAAATTGTGTCAACCTTACATAACCATCATCCCCTTTCTAGGCCTCTACACAGCTGGCTGAGCGAAGATGTGCACCTAGTGTTTACACTGGCTGTGATCATTGCCTTTTGTTTTATTACCCCCTAGGGGTAGGGGGTTTTTCAAGAATTCTCTCCCAGTATCCCTGCTTGTCGTAAGAGGCGACTAAAAGGGTTGGTGGTGGGTTAGTGCCCCACCCCGTAAAAACAACTAACTTGTAGGAGGAGGCTGTAGCACGGGCCGAACAGGGTAGTACTCCCGAGGGGAATGGAATGCTGGTGATAGGGAGAGCTGGAGCTCCTTTCACTAGCTACCTAATCATTATCCTTTGCTGACCTTTTCAGTGTGACAGTAACATGGACAGTAGACCAGCATACTCTCCCAAACATTTCCTCTAACTATCCTATGCACTACACCACATGCGCTTTACATATCACACAACGTACCCCACTACGTTACAGGGGTTGACGCCAGCAAGGGCATGCGGCCAGAAAACTTTGCCCCCGCTACCTAGTGGCGGACTTTGGGGGGAGGCTTGACTGGGGTTCCGCCGGCACAGATCATGGGTCCGGGGCGAGATGGGGCTCGAACCTGTGCTAGAGGGTACAGGGCA
>JAGKTI010007580.1:0-11817 GCA_018397915.1 Birgus latro
ATGAGATGGAGGGATGGAGTGGAGAGGTATATGAGAGAGAGGGGTGTGAGTTGGGAGCGTGGTAGTGAAATGGCAGGGGACAGAGTGACATGGAGGCAGTTTGTTTGTGGCCACCCCGTTCGGGATTGAGGCATCTTGCAATAGATAGATAGATAGATAATTTTTTTCCAGGTGATATGCTTCTGACTCTGTTCGAAGGGGTAGCTGAGAATTATGTGAATTGGGTGATCTCTGGGCTTTATTCGTAAAAATTAAAGAGATATCTATTTATAGATTTTTCATTTTATGTAGATTTTTCTTTGAATATTTTCAGCTGATTTTGGAGTGTCTGCAAAGAATAAGAACACATATGACAAGAGGGGGACTTTCATAGGCACTCCATATTGGTTAGCACCAGAGGTTATCCTGTGTGAAACTTTCATCGATGCCAAATATGATTACAAAGTAAGTTGCATGATCAGTTACTTTTATTTGGTCTCATGTGATAAAAATTGTTCAGAGTGCTGTATTTATAGTTCCATTACTGATGTTTAGCTGGCACTGTACTTCTGTGATGTTATGTAATGTCTGTCAAGGAATATGTTGCTTAAAGTGCAGTAGATAATTATTTGTAAAAACATCTTAGAATTGATAAGTACATAGATGACAGATGTAAAATTATAGTATCTCTTCCAGTTGACATTTTTCAGTCTTTGAACATGGTATCAATGCAGTATTGAGTCTGTGGACCATTGTTCTGTGGAAGGAAGCTGGGTACCATGATACACATATGTTAAGTGGAAATGAAAATTTTAAAGAAAAAGCATTGATGTGCCACATTTATAAGTGTTCTTAAAATATACAGTATTTTGAACCCATATAGACAATGGCTAAAGAAAGGTATGTTGATGTATATTCTCATCTCGTGTGGTGTTTGTGATAAGTGGATGCATAAGAGATATGGTGGTTCTAAGTATGCTGTGAAATAATGCCACTTTTATGTGCGCATTGTGTCTAGGAGAGCATACAATATATTGTCCGGTGTGAAAGGATTGATCATGCTGGAAGTCTTGTGAGTGTGTGGAGGAGTTTTTGTTATGAGGGAGACATGTTATGTACTGGTGGTGGGGATGGAGCTAGCTCTGGCTAGGGTAAGGAGTACTTGGAGGAAGTTCAGGTACTGGGTAGCTGTTACCTGTCCCAACATTGAGAGGATCTCTCTCCGTACTAAGGGATCCTTGTATGCGGCATGTGTTAGGAAGTGTAATGCTGTTTGGTAGTGAGACTTGGACAGTAAAGGAAGAGGATATTCATAGGCTCAAACATACAGAATCGATAATGATTAGATGGGTGTATAGTACGTCCTTGAATGCAAGGCCTGGGGGGCTAGGATTATGACTGAAGAATTGAGAAGAAGGATGGGATTGGAGTGTACTTCATTTGTGATGAGGAGGGGTAGGTTGAGATGGTTTGGGGATGTTAAGAGGATGGAGGATGACAGTTGGGTGCAGAAGGTGAAAAGTGCATATGTCGGGATAGTGTTGCAAGAGGCAGACTAAAAAGACCTGGGACAAGGTCATAGAGTGTGACCTCAGGGATAAGGGACTGAATAGGGCGGCTGCCAGATATCGAGCAATGTGGAGAGCCACCATTATGAGACCAAGGCTAACACATGCAGGCATGTTGGAGCCTTTATAAACAATATTAAACCATGGTGACCATCTTGCACATGGGATAATGGCGCGCCATTCGACTCGACTCCAAACATGATGGCACTATGCCAGAAATAAGGTCAAATAAACCCAGAATCCCGGCATCACCAAAAGAATTTGAAGACTGTGAAACCTATTTGCAAAAAATTGAGAAGCAGGATGACAAAGGAAGTGATGTTTTCCATAAATTTAGTTATATCGTCTAAGATTAGACAAAGAATTACAAAGGAATAGGGTAGCACAAGAAATTTTGGCAAAAATTGAAGAGAATAAATCTTTCCTCTTCCTTCTACCGATGAGTGACTCTGTACTAGGTGACAAGCCAAATGATTTCCTGTACACCAGGTGATAACCATATAACCAAATTATGTCACCTGGTGGTTTAGTGGGTAATTAAGGTTCTCCAACCAGATTGAGTCTGTAAAGGTGTATATCCAAGGAGAGGTTGGGGTTTATTGCTCACATTATGCCACACAGGGATGAGTGAGGCTAGTCATTCTCATCTTAAATGTCAGGACCAACTTGCCTAGCCCCGGGCTCCTACGTTTCTCGTGGGGCAACACAGGATTAGATGATGATAAAATTTGTGATGTAGAGGTAAAGAATTTTGAATTCATCCAAAGAATAAATGATATAGAAAATGAATTAGAGGAAAGACATAGAAATGAGGCAATTAAAAAATCAGCAGAGGAAGGACTGAAAAAAATGCAAAATAATTGCAGAGCAACAAATGAAGATCCCAAAAGAAGAAAAGGAAAAATTCAAGAGAAACATAAAAAGAAAATAATGTAAAAATGGAGGTGGTAGAAACACAGATGAAGGATATGATATGTAGAATGCTTGGCAGGTAAACTAAAAAGATAGATAACTACATTGGCAGAGATAATGGAGGAACAGATAAGAACAAAGGAGAAATTGCAGGGAGAAGAAAAAGAACAAAAAATAAATATTAAAGAGATTGAAAATATAGTGAGAGCAGCAGTTGATTGAATAAAATGTGACTGTGTTTGAAGATACTGAAGATGAAATTAGAAATAAAATTGAAAGGAAGGAGTCAGAGGGAAAAAAGGCCAGGGAACTGATCCAGGAAAAAGATACAGGCTATAATAGTTGGGAGAAAGATATGGAGGGATCGTAGGGGTTAGGACAGTTTCGAAGTGGTAAGAAGAGGCCATTTATGTTACATCTTTAATCGACCAGGGTTGCCAAAGAGGTATTATGATCCACATGAGTACTGGGAGAAAATACATGATTCAGTCAGATAGTTGTAAGAAGGGACCTAAACCAGGAGGAAAAAGAGAAAGTTGGAAATTTAATAGCAGACACAAAGAAGAAAAGTTATAAAAGAACAGATGAAGAAGTACCTTTTGGGGGTGGGGAAGTGATAGACATGAACTTTGTAAAATAGTTTGGTGAATGAATTTGGGACAGTGTGTAAGAATAGACCTCTCCCTGGGGGTAGGAGGGTTTCAAGAATACTCCCTCAGTATCTCTCCTTGACGTATGAGGCGACTAAAAGGGTTCGTGGTGCATTGGTGCCCCACCCCGTAAAAAGAACAACTAAACAAGTGAACAAAGCCCTTCAGACCATGACAGACCATACGTTGACGACCAAGGAACGGACAAAGGACATTTAAGGTGGGTGACAGAGTGACTTGGAGGCATTTTGTCTGCGGCCACCCTTTGCGGGATTAGGGCATTGGGCTAAAAATAGGTAGACAGTGTAAGAAGAGGAATCTGAAAGGTAATGTAAACAAGAGTAAAATTATGGTTTTTGAGAGGAATGAAGTCACAGAATGCACAGTGAGGTTGGATGGTAAGGTTATGGGGAATGTGAGTGCTTTCAAGTACTTGGGTAGTATGATGAGTAAGGATGGAAGTTTGGGGAATGAAGTGCTTGGAATGGTACAGCAGAGAAGGATGGTTGTTGGTTCACTGAAGGCAGTGATGAGAAATAGGGAGGTGAGTATGGAAGTTATGAAGTCACTGCATGATAATATTGTGATCCCTACCCTGACGTATGGAAGCAAGGCGTAGACCTTGCTAGAGGGGAACAAGTCAAGAGTGAGAGCAGTGGAAATGAGTTACCTGAGAGAAGCTTGTGGAGTGACATGGAGGGACAGTATGACGATTGAAGAAGTGAAAGAACGTTGTGAGGTGGATGTGGATGTGATTGAGAAAATTAGGAGAAATACACTGAGGGAGGTGAGCATGGAAGTGAAAAAGTTGTTACATGACAGTATTGTGATACGAACTCTGACATATGGAAGTGAAGCTTGGACCCTGTTGGAAGGACAGAAGTCAAGAGTGAGAGCAGTGGAAATGAGTTATTTGAGAGGAGCATGTGGAGTCACATGGAGAGACAGACTAACAAATGAGGAAGTGAAGGAGCGTTGTGGTGTGGTTGAGGACATGATGGGAAGCGTTAGGAGAAACACGTTAAGGTGGTTTGGGCATGTGGAGAGTGAAAGATTGACAAGGAGAGTGTATGTGAGTGAGGTGGAGGGGGCGAGAGGGAGGGGGAGGCCGAGGATGAGATGGAGGGATGGAGTGGAGAGGTATATGAGAGAGGGGGGTGTGAGTTGGGATCGTGGTAGTGAAATGGCAGGGGACAGAGTGACATGCAGACGATTTGTTTGTGGCCACCCCGTTGGGGATTGAGGCGTCTGGCAATAGATAGATAGATAGATAGACACTGAGGTGGTTTGGACATGTGGAGAGAAAGGAGAATGATAGACTGACTAAGAGGGTGTATGTAGGTGAAGTGGAGGGAGGGAGAGACCGAGGATGAGGTGGAGGGATGGAGTTGAGAGGTATATGAGGGAGCGGGAGACCAAGGATGAGGTGGAGGGATGCAGTTGAGAGGTATATGAGGGAGAGGGGCGTGAGTTGGGGGGAGGGCAGTCAAACTATCTTGACTATCTTACTTCTACGATGGAACACATTCTATCCATTTCTCCTTTCTCTGAAATCTCCATTCTAGGAGATTTCAATGTTCACCACCACCTTTGGCTCTCCTCTCCTTTCACTGATCCACCTGGTGAACAAGCCTACATCTTTTCTATCCTTAATGACCTAGAGCAGCTTGTACAGCACCCTACCCGTATCCCTGACCGCCTTGGAGAGAGTTCCAACATACTTGACCTTTTCCTAACAACTAATCCTTCTGCTTACACTGTTCATCTTTTCTCTCCGTTGGGCTCCTCCGATCATAATCTCATTACCTTAACATGTCCAATCGCTCCAGTACGGCCTGTGGACCCTCCAAAGAAACGCTGCCTGTGGCACTTTGGAGCTGCAGATTGGGATGCCCTCAGGCAGTACTTCTTTGATTTTCCTTGGAATGATTATTGCTTCCATGGCCGGGAGCCATCTGAGTGTGCCTTGCGCATTACGGAGGTTATTCTCTCGGGCATGGAAGCACACATTCCTTTCTCATATCCTCTGACTAATGCAAGAAAGCCTTGGTTTAATCACGCTTGTTCTAATGCTGTCCGCAACAAGGAGAGGGCCTATAAGAGGTAACGGAGCCAACCCACCCCTGAATCACACCTTTTATATATTTCTGCCCGGAATCATGCTAAGTTTGTTCTTCGCTCTGCTAAAAACAATTTCATCCGTGCTAAATGTTCCCAACTCTCCAACTCGAATTCTTCTCACTCCTTTTGGCACCTTGCCAAAAACCTTTCTAATAACTTTACCTCATCATCCTTCCCTCCTCTTTTCTACTCTGATGGCTCTGTAGCTATTTCTTCTACTGATAAAGCAGATCTCTTTGCTCAGACTTTCTCCTCCAATTCCACCTTAGACATTTCCGGTGCTATTCCTCCACCACTTCCCCCCTCTGACTTCCTCTTGACTGACATTAAAATTTCTTCAGCTGATGTGTTTTCTGCCATCACTGGCCTCAATACTAAAAAGGCATATGGTCCTGATGGAGTCCCTCCTGTTGTCCTCAAAAACTGTGCGTCTGTGCTTACACCCTGCCTAGGTAAGCTCTTTCGCCTTTGTCTCTCAACTTGTACCTTTCCTTCTTGCTGGAAGTTTGCTCTCATTCAGCCAGTCCCAAAGAAGGGTGACCATTCCCAACCCTCTAACTATCGTCCAATTGCTTTAACATCCTGTGTATCAAAAGTTTTCGAGTCAGTTCTTAACAGAAAAATTTTAAAGCACCTTTCCTGTCACAACCTTCTTTCTGATTGTCAGTATGGGTTCCGTCAGGGACGCTCCACTGGCAATCTTCTCACCTACCTTTCAGACTCTTGCTCATTCTCCTTTCGGAACTTTGGCGAAAGCTTTGTCATTGCACTTGACATCTCAAAGGCTTTCGATCGAGTCTGGCATAAATCTTTAATTTCCAAACTGCCCTCCTACGGTTTCTATCCTTCTATCTTTGCCTTCATCTCTAGCTTCCTTTCTGGTCGTTCTATAGCCGCTGTTGTAGACGGTCATCGTTCCTCTCCTAGACCTATCAACTGTGGTGTTCCTCAGGTTTCTGTCCTTTCACCTACTCTCTTCCTTTTATTCATCAGTGACCTTCTAAGCTGTACATCTAACCCTATCCACTCATATGCTGATGATTCCACCCTTCACCTTTCCTGCAACGTCCATCTCAGCAGTTACTTCAACAAAAAAGGGATGAGGCTATGGCACACCTAATGTCTGATTTGGCTCGTATCTCTGATTGGGGTAAAAATAATCTTGTTATTTTTAATGCATCAAAAACTCAGTTCTTACACTTATCAGCCTGACAAAATCTTCCTCAGGATTACCCCCACTAATGTTTAATAATGAACAGTTATGTCCTGCATCATCCTTGAACATGCTTGGGGTTTCATTCTCTCGGGATTTGTCTTGGAAAGAACATATTACATCTCTTGTGAAATCTGCTTCCAAGAGATTAGGTGTGCTAAGCCGATTCCGAACTTTCTTTACCCCTGCACAGTTGTTGACCTTGTACACGGGTTTTATTCGCCCGTGTATGGAGTACAACTCTCATGTGTGGGGAGGCTCCCCACATGCAGCTCTTCTCAATAGGGTGGAGTCAAAGGCTTTTCGTCTCATTAACTCTCCTCCTCTTACTGATTCCCTTCAACCTTTGTCTCTTCGCCGCACTGTTGCATCTTTATCTCTCTTCTATCGCTACTTCAATGGTCACTGTTCCTCTGAACTGTCTGCTTGCATCCCTCCACCTCTATGACGGGCACGTAGTACCCGTCTAGCAACAAACTCTCATCCCTTTTCTGTCCAACTCTCTAATGCAAGAGTTAACCGTTACTCCCAGTCCTTCATTTATGCAACTGGTCAACTCTGGAACTGTCTTCCTCTGTCTGTATTTCCTACTTCCTATGATCTCCAGTCTTTCAAACGCAGTGTGTCCAGGCATCTTGAATTGAACGGATCTTGAATTTGGCTCTCTTTTGTACTGTTTTTGCTTTTTCTTGGAAGGAACAGTATGCAGGCCTGTGGCCTTTGGTTCCTTCTTCCTTGCATAAAAAAAAAAAAAAAAAACTGTGGGTGACAGGGCGACTTTGAGGTGTTTTGTCTGCTGCCACCCTTTGTGGGATTAAGGCGTTGGGCTATAGATAGATAGATATTGAGGAGGAGAAAAAAGTACAGTGTAAATAGAAATTACATTGGAGAAATTAGAAGTAAGGAAAACAAAGTAAATTTAAGGAGAGTAGTACCATAAAGGTTATGTGTGGTAGTGTAGATGGATTACTTTAAAAATATTATACAGTACTTCCAAGGGGAATGGGATTGCTGGTGATGGGGAGAGCTGAAGCTCCTGTTTCACTAGCCACCAGTATATCTAACCATCCACCTGTGCTGACCTTTTCAGTGATAAACTAACATGGAGAGTAGACTAGCATACTCTCCCAAACACTTTTCTCTATCGTGCACTACCCTACATGCGCTTTACTTCTCAAACAACGCACCCCACTACGTCACAGGTTGACATGAGCAGGGCATACGGCCAGAAATCTTTGCCCTCACTACCTAGTGGCAGATCTGTTGAGGGGAGGCATGATGTGGACTCTGCCAGCATAGTTTTGGGGACTGAAATGGGATGGGCCTTGGATCTGTGCTTGAGGGTACAGGGCATTGCAGTTCCCAGGCTGTTGCTTCTGCCCAATAGAGAGGAGCCAAACCTGGGAGTAGCACCCCAGAAGGCTGCCCTATTAGTAGGTGTATAATGATGGAGCAGTTACAATGCAAAGGCGTGCTTGGAGGGTGTCCTTGTAGCTGTCCTGGCAGGGTGCCCTGGGGCCGCAGTCACTGATCACGGCTGGTGAGCTATGGGTCCCAGGTCCCATCCCTGGACTTGGGACTGTGTGGGTGGGCAAGGCCTATGGTCTGTCTCTACCTCCATTTTAATATAATGATCTGTCAAAAAATGAGAAAAGTGGAACCTGATGATACTAAATCACCCAAGGGGATCAGAATGACATCTTGAAATGTGAGTAGTTTGAAGGGTAGAGTAGGGGAAGTGGTTGAGGCAGTGAGAAAGAGGTGGGTGGATGTTGGCTGTGTACAGGAGATTAGGTATAGGGGAAGATCAGTCAGAATGATTGCTGGGAGGGATTGTCAGTACAAGATATTTTGTTAGAGATGGCCAGATGGATATGGTGTATGATTGTGCTGGTTAAGGAACAATGGCCGGAATATGTCATGAATGTAATGAGGGTGAGTGAAAGGATTATAGTAGTGAAAATCATCTTTGGTAGGCTCACATTTTCATTTATATCTGCATATATTCCACAGGCTGGCTTGGTTGGTTTAGAAAATTATAGATTCTGGGATGACTTCATCTGTATGGTATGGGGTATGGTGAGATTGTAGCTTTGGGAGCAGACTTAAATGGTCATGTAGGTGAAGCAGCTCAAGGTGATGAAGGGGTACATGGTGGATGTGCGGATGGTACGAGAAATGAGGAAGGGGAAAGGCTACTTGAGTATGGGGAGGCATTGAACATGATTGTATGCCACATGCATTTTAGGAAAAGTGAGAGTAGGATGATTACATATGAGTCTGGGGGAAACAGTAGCCAGATGGACTATTTCTTGGTCAGGAGGGCTGATAGGAGGTTGGTGAGGGATGTTTAAGTTATAGGGAGTGATGAGTGTGTGCACCAATACAGATTGATATGTGACATGGTGCTTTTTTTTTCTTTTTTTTTTGTTTGTTGCTAAGTGTCCGACTCTGGGCATAGCCTTCACAGCCTGCTATCAAGGCCCAGCAGTCCTCCTACATACCAGCACCTCTACAAGTCACCACTTCGGCGCTAACACTCACTGTCCATATTGAATACATGCTAGGGCTGTCTCATACAGGACTGGTGTATTGGTATTAGCAGGGGTATTTTTATGACATGTCGGCGGGTCTTGTGGTAGATCAGTAAAGCCTGATTTTATGAAATTCGAATCCTTAAACTGTTCCCTGCCCCAGCGAGGATTCAAACCTGGGTCCGTTAGGACTGCAAGCCACCTCTCTACCGATCTAGCCACCTGCTTAAGGTGCAGGTGATGAAAAAGAGCACCTATACACCTAGAAGGTAAATATGGAAGTTGAAAAACCAAGCAGTAAGGGATCCAATCTTTAGCAAGATGAGTTGAGTGGTTGCTGAACAGGGAGCTGTTGACAGAAGTGGTAATGAACAGTACAGAGCTCTCAAGAACAATCTCCTTAAGAGATACTGATTCAGTGTGTAGATGGACAAGGGGCCCCCCCAAGACATAAGTAACATGATGGCAGTATGAGGGTGTAGAAGCTGCAGTTAAGGAGAAAAGAAAGCTTTTCGAGTGTGGTAACAAAGAGGAATACTTTGCTATCAACTGTAGGGCTAGAAAAGAGGTATACTGGGCGAAATCTGAGCTTCAGAGACTTTTATTGGATAACTTACATAGTGTGGAAAGAAAGCATGTGATATTTAAGGTGGCAAATCAGTTGAAGAAGGAAAATAGAGATATTATAGGTGAGCAGTGTACGAAGAATGATGAAGGAAAGGTAGTGGTGAACAGTGAGGATATTAAAGACGCCTGGAGAGAGCATTATTGCTGGTTGCTAAATGAGGGGTTTGACTGGAACAGGGAAGGTTTGGAGTCAGCAGATCCAGTGCTTGGCCCTTGGCTTTTGATTGATGGTGCTACTATGAGCAGTGGGGAAGGTGGCAGGTGTGTTTGGGTTCAGTGGTGAAATACCTAAGTCCACAGGAGATACAGGAGTGGGGTTAATTAGTGATTTGATAAATACAGTTATATACAGTGGATCCCTGGTAAACGAAAACCCGATAAACAAAAATTCAATGTTACGAAAACGATGAATGTAGGACAAATTCCATTATACGAAAGGTATCCGTCTCGATGGTACGAAAAGTGACGCGAAAGAAAATACGAAAAATTCAAAATGGGTGCGCTGCACAGCCCTGTGCTCGCTTGAGGTGGGGCCGTCACAACAATAACGAGACAATTTGGCATCAGGATGATTCCCTGTCATTTATTTACATATCAGTTAATTTAGCAAGTATATTAGTGGTAGGTGGTGGCGACCATCATCCACTCACTTGATGTAGTATTGCCTACTTCTTCCTTAGCCTTTATCATTCTTTTTCTGTGCCTGCCCTCCTTTCTTCCTATTTCTCCTTTATTTCCTGTCACTTCTTACTGCTTTTCTTTCCTTTACAGGTGGCATTACATTGAGTTACAAGCCAAATGGTTTCCTGTAAGCCAAGAAACCATTTACAACGCTGGGTGGTAACCATATAACCAAACCATACGTGCTCCCTACGTGTCAACAAGTGGGTTGGTGGAGGGTTAGTGCCCCTCCCCGTAAAATGAATAACTCAAAGTCAAATTGCCACCCCTTACGGGATTATGGTGTCTGGCAATAGATAGATAGATAGATATTAGTTTTCGAGTTATGTGAATTATAAAGCTGATTGTGGTTTATTCTTTTTGTAATAAATGTAAAATATGGCATCAAATAGTTGGTATTAACGAAAAAAATATAAATATATTGAAAAGTGAGTCAGGTGACATGCCTCGCATACCTTTGTCTAGGCTACTCGGCTGTTACTGGTGACCTGGCCAGTAAAGACATGTTGCACCACGGTATGAAATTCAAGGCCAGAGTAATTGCCCAGTCGATCACAATGTGGAGGACAAAGTTTACGTAGCGTTAGAGGAAGAAACAGTCAGAAATGATGATCAGGTAATGTTGCCAAAAAAAGGTGCAGTATGTTGATGTGTTTGGTGAGCGAAATAACACTTATATCGCCTGTATTATGTGAAAACCAATATACTCTTGTCTATCTATCTATCTATTGCCAGACGCCTCAATCCCGAACGGGGTGGCCACAAAAAAATCGCCTCCATGTCACTCTGTCCCCTGCCATTTCACTACCACGCTCCCAACTCACACCTCCCTCTCTCATATACCTCTCCACTCCATCCCTCCATCTCATCCTCGGCCTCCCCCTCCCTCTCGCCCCCTCCACCTCACTCACATACACTCTCCTCGTCAACCTTTCACTCTCCATCCTCTCCACATGCCCAAACCACCTTAACGTGTTTCTCCTAACGCTTCCCATCACGTCCTCAACCACACCACAACGCTCCTTCACTTCCTCATTTGTTAGTCTGTCTCTCCATGTGACTCCACATGCTCCTCTCAAATAACTCATTTCCACTGCTCTCACTCTTGACTTCTGTCCTTCCAACAGGGTCCAAGCTTCACTTCCATATGTCAGAGTTGGTATCACAATACTGTCATGTAACAACTTTTTCACTTCCATGCTCACCTCCCTGTTTCTTATCACTGCTTTCAACGAACCAGCAACCTTCCTTCCCTGCTGTACCCTTTCGAGCACTTCACCCTCCAGACTACCATCCTTACTCATCACACTGCCCAAGTACTTAAATTCACTCACATTCTCCATTTCCTTCCCATCCAATCTCACTGTACACTCACTGGCTTCACTTCTCTCGAAGACCATCACTTTACTCTTCCCCACATTCACCTTTAGATTCCGTTTCTTACACACTCTCCCAAACTCATCTACCAAGCCTTGCAGCTCCCCTTCGTCTTCACTCAACAACACAGTATCATCTGCAAACAACAGTACAGG
>JAGKTI010007580.1:15241-36366 GCA_018397915.1 Birgus latro
TTTGCTCTGGCGTGTCGCCAGATGTCAGGGGAAAATGAGACTTTTACCCTGGCGTGTCGCCAGATGTCAGGGGAAATTTAAGTATTCCCAAGAAATAATGAAATATTGTATAATTGGTATACAATGTATAGCTAAGTGTGCTATGTCAATTCTCTAGGGTCGAGAATTACAAACTTCCTTAACGGCACGCAGCAGAGCTGCAATATTGTACCGTTGGCCTACGAGAAAGTTTCTTCTCCCCCCCCAACAATCAAAAAAAATTATAATAATAATAATAACAGGCTCTTGGCTGAGCCAACTCCCAGCTAGCACAACGGATTTATAGTGATTCAAAGCTGGCCTAAGTACTGGCCGTGATTTAATTCAAAAGTTGTGCTAACGCAGAGTAGCAAACTGTATTAAATAACAGAGTGGACTAATTAAACACAGTTAACAACTTTAACAAAGCTCAAGAAAAGAACTGTGAATTTATTAATTACAAAGAAATGAATTTACGTTACATGAAATTCAAATCAAATAAAGGAATCCACTCACTCGCTGAAACACTCAGATAACGGCTAAATATTTCAAAAAGCTTAGCCTAGGGAAAAACCAGAAAATACTGATCGGTATGGATGAAACAGAGCTGCTGTGACGATCACCAAAGTGGGTGGGGCTGCAGGAGACACGCCAATACAAGCTGAAATCTGAAAAACGCTAGAAAAGCACAGAGCCTTTGAGAGGCGTCCCGCGTCGCGCCGCGTCTACAAGCAAACTGAGCTCTGATTCAAATCGGGGCGCGACGAGCGTGGGAGGTGCGCGCGCCGCGCCGTAACGGCTAACGCGCCAACAAACAATTGAAATTTACGGGACGATGTCACGACTCACTCAACACAACGTTACAATGTAGAAAATTCGTGACATTACGCCCCTTAAAAATTTCAAATTTTACTCGAGTAAAATTTGACACTATATATACAGTATATATATGCATCCTAACTCAGTCACACAAGATTCATACTGTGGTGTGTGTGCTATCCTGTTACAGGAGAAAACAGTGTCGCCTGTGAGCGTAAAAACCTCGTATTTACGTTAAGGAAACAAGCTTGAGGGAAAAACTCCAAGACGACAGTGGAAAGTCCTGCACTCAGGTCAACTGAGCGAAAAATTCGCTACATTTACATTAACAACTAATTGTTATGTAGCGTGGTGTATGTGATACACGGTGTAGGTGTGACAGTTGTAGTGTAACTGTACCTACGTGTAAGCAATAATAATAATACATATTAAGGCAATAATAAGGGCGACGAGGGCAGAAGAGATGAAGTGCCAGGGTGCAGCAGACGATCAATGGTCCTGGACATCTTCTTCACCCAACGACTGTACCTGTGGGGATGAGTCAAGGTGGAGAATCAATAGTGTCAATGCAAAGGTTACACTAAATTACAATTTCATCCACCCAGCAATCAATCCACACACACACAAAAGAAGGTACTTTTTAGCCGAAAGTCAATAACGAATTTCGTAGGTATGTCGCAGTTATTTCCCCAATAGTTGCCTTTCTAATCTACACTTACGCCTAATAAAAGGGCTCGTCGTCGGTGCCCTCGGCTGGGATCGTACCACGACTACCCGCCTGTCATCAGTGTCCTCAGTTGGGCTCACTGTGACTGCACACTTATGGCTATACTTAACATTACAAAGGGCTCGTCACCTCGACTACCCGTTTGTCATCGGTGTCCTCAGTTGGGTTCACTGTGACTGCACGCTTATAATTAGTAAAGGTAGTCGAGAATCCCTATGCAACTTTGGCAGGTCACATTTTAACACCCTGCGTGGGTGTGAACACTCATGTGGCTTCTATGTAATCTCCGGGAATCCTCAGGGAGGCCCACGGCTCGAGATACACCACAAGGTAATTCAAACNCAGCCTCAGATTGCCTCTGCGGGGTCTCGGACTTCCCCCTTAACCTACCTTAATCTATGGTACATACAATATGCACAAGCCCTACGCTTACGACTAATAAGGGCTTGTCGTCGGTGTCGCCAGTTGGGATCGCCGAGAATGTGCACTCATGAGCTACAATACATATGTATGTACAGACCCCAGACATATTATGTCCTTTGGGGCCAACAAGCGAGACGTGAGGTCTTAGCAACATAGTACTGACTGGGAACCAAGCTAGTTCTTGGATTGCTCAAATCTCTTAGAACAGCACAGTCTTAGGAAACCCAGTGTACAACAGACACTCACGTTACCACTGCCCTCTCTCACACGGCTCGGAGAGTATGGGCGTGGATTCAAACGGCGCAGGAAGGAAACTTTCCTGAATGGTGTTATGTCGACACACATTGCAGGAGTGCACAAAACTATCTATATCCTGTCCCATTCCTGGCCAGAAAAAGTCAGCACGGATACGGCCTTGGGTTTTCCTTTTGCCCATATGACCTCCTGATGCTGTACAGTGACCCCATTCTAACACTGCTTGGCGGTAGTTTGCGGGAACGACAAACTGCAATCGAACCTCGCCCTCGGGTGTTCGCGACTCACGGTAGAGCCGTCCTTGTCTGCGAAGGAACCTGGCTCGTCCACCCCGTGAATACTTGGTCACTCTACCCTTTTGTTTCTTCCGCACAACAGCAAGGGTCGGGTCAGTCTGTTGCTCTTGGACAACATCTTGACTGCAAATCAGATCTTGCGGCAATGCAAAAGCCACTGGGGCAACACAATTTGAAGCCGAAGTCTGAGTAGTAACATCAGTGGTGCAACTATGCTTGGCACCTGGTATGTTGCCTATTATGAGGTCAAACAAAGGTTCTTGCATGACTACTGCAACTGTTGAACCTGTGTAAAAGGGAGATGCTACCTGGATACGTGCCTCAGGAAACAATCTCACTGATCCGTCAATAAGCTGAGCTTGTACCTGTCTGCCTGTATACTCTTCAGGACGAACAAGACTCTGCCTGACAGTACAACCTGAGGAACCATTGTCTCTCAGTACATTAACAGAAACACCTCCCACAAACCCTGGCTGAACAAGGAAGGCACTGTTACCTGTGGGAGGGCCTGTGGAGGAAGCGGCCAGCCATTGATAAGGCTGCCTGGCATATAACTCTTCAAATGTGACTGGAGTATTTGCCTTAGGGGTCGTACCCGAACTAGAAACATGAGGAGTTGTACTCACCCTCTGGGGAGCAGGAGCACTGACGGCCTGTGGAGGAGAGTTCACCGTCTCAGGGGGACTAGTGAACTGTGAGGGAGGAGCTGTACTCACCATCTGGGGAGCAGGAGCACTGACGGCCTGTGGAGGAGAGTTCACTGTCTCAGGGGGACTAGTGAACTGTGAAGGAGGAGCTGTGCTGTCGGGACCGGCACCATCGTGCGCTTGTTGAGGAATGAAGGCTGCTGCACTCGCCTCCTGCCTCCGATACGCTGGGGCTGGTGTCGAAAAGGTCTGTCCCGGTTGGCGGTTGCGTGGCTGATACTGCTGCTGTTTAGGGTACTGCTGCTGGTTAGGGTACTTGTTGTACCTCTTCCAGTCAGGTTTCTGTGTATTGTGCCACTGGTCCTTCTGCGGTTTGCCTGGACCATGACCATTACCTTGAGAATGGCCTTGATGCTGGGTTTCAGTCTGGGACTGCTTACCAGACTTAGCAGAGTCTGTCCTGTTCCAGGACTGTTGCTTACGTTTTTCGTACCCATACGCACTAAAGAAAGCATCAGCGGTTTGTACCATTTCTGACGCGTCCTTCACTTTGGACATCTTTAGCTGGGCTACAAGCTCAGCAGGCCACGACTTTTCTAGCTGTGTACGCAGCACGAGGTCAATCACTCCCTCTTGTGTGCTGGGAGTCTCGTCCTTCTCCATCCACTCGCCCAAATATGCCGTGAGACGGTCGAGGAACTGAACGGCTGTCTCCTTTTCCTGGAGACGCGCCTTCATGAACTGACTTTTAGCATGATCGACAGTAAGACCGTACGCTTTGATGAGTGCGGACTTCATCATCCCATACGTGAGATTCTCTCCGCGAATTCTGTGGAGAATGTCGAGGGCGGGGCCCTCAAACAGGCTAAGAAATTGAAGCCGCTTAGCTGCCTCATCCAGATCGTACAGGTTTGCCATGTCTTCAAAACGAGCTATAAATGGCTCGATTCGCTCGCCTTCCTTGTAAGAGGGAAGCTTGAGACGTGGAGTCGCTAGAATAGGCGCTGGGAGAGCAATAGAGGAGCTTGAATTGGCTGCACCCGGTGTGCCTGAAGCCATGGAGTCTCGCTTTAGCTTTAAGACTTGCAATTCGTGTTCACGTGCTTTGTCTCGTTCTCGTTCCTCACACTCACGTAGTTGGCGTTCGTGTTCGCGTTGCCACTCCCGGTCCTCCCGCTCGCGTTCTTTCTGCCGTTCCTCGCACTCCCGCTCTTTCTCTCTCTGCCGTTCCTCATACCCCCGTGGTTCTTTCTCATGCTCGCGTTGAATTTTCCGCTCTTCACGGGCGGCATTTTCACGTTCCTGCTCGCTATTGAAGCGCGACAGGACATAATCGCGAATTTCCTGGGGGTTAGTGAGCCCCATCTCTTTAGCCTCTTGCACGAATGTACTGTGCTCCATCGTGCTTGGTTAAGACTGAGTGACAACTGAGACTGATAGATATGAGTGAGTGATTCGGTAATAATTTAGGCTAGGAGTTTATCCTGGTATGAGGTCGCCAGATGTCAGGGGAAAATGAGAGTTTGCTCTGGCGAGGTCGCCAGATGTCAGGAGAAAATGAGATTTTTACTCTGGCGTGTCGCCAGATGTCAGGGGAAATTTAAGTATTCCCAAGAAATAATGAAATATTGTATAATTGGTATACAATGTATAGCTAAGTGTGCTATGTCAATTCTCTAGGGTCGAGAATTACAAACTTCCTCAACGGCACGCAGCAGAGAACTAGACAGAGTACTCTATTGAGCTGCAATATTGTACCGTTGGCCTACGAGAAAGTTTCTTCTCCCCCCCCCAACAATCAAAAAAAAATTATAATAATAATAATAACAGGCTCTTGGCTGAGCCAACTCCCAGCTAGCACAACGGATTTATAGTGATTCAAAGCTGGCCTAAGTACCGGCCGTGATTTAATTCAAAAGTTGTGCTAACGCAGAGTAGCAAACTGTATTAATTAATAGAGTGGAATAATTAAACACAGTTAATAACTTTAACAAAGCTCAAGAAAAGAACTGTGAATTTATTAATTACAAAGAAATGAATTTACGTTACATGAAATTCAAATCAAATAAAGGAATGCACTCACTCGCTCAAACACTCAGATAACGGCTAAATATTTCAAAAAGCTTAGCCTAGGAAAAAACCAGAAAATACTGATCGGTATGGATGAAACTGAGCTGCTGTGACGATCACCAAAGTGGGTGGGGCTGCAGGAGACACGCCAATACAAGCTGAAATCTGAAAACGCTAGAAAAGCACAGAGCCTAGGGAGGCGTCCCGCGTCTCGCCGTGTCTACAGTCAAACTGAGCTCCCATTCAAATCGGCGGCGCGACGAGCGTGGGAGATGCGCGCGCCGGCGTGTAACGGCTAACGCGCCAACAAACAATTGAAATTTACGGGATGATGTCACGACTCACTCAACACAACGTTACAATGTAGAAAATTCGTGACACATACACACACACAATTGCCCACATTTGTAGTCCAACTTTCACTCTTACCCACACAATCCTTGACCCAACTGATCCATACTCTCTTACATTCTCCTTCCACCTGTTGCTCACAACAATACACGCTCCCTCTTTCGCCCTCTCATTCTCACCCACTCCTGCGCATATACCCCACCCATATTCCCATTCTCTCACACTCACCTCGCCATTTAGTTTCAGTTATTCCACATATATCCACTTTCGCACTCTCAAGCACCTGTACAATCTCTCTCTCTTTCACCTCATCATTCATACCCCTCACATTCCAGGTCGCAATCTTTATCTCGTCCTTTGTCCGTTCCTTTGTCGTCAACTTTTGGTCAGTCCTGGTCCGAGGCTTGCTGTTCGTATTTTTAGATAGTTGTTTTTACAGGGTGGGGCACTAACCCACCACCAACCCTTTTAGTCGCCTCTTACGACAAGCAGGGATACTGGGGGAGAATTCTTGAAAATCCCCTTTTACAGGGTGGGGCACTAACCCACCACCAACCCTTTTAGTCGCCTCTTACGACAAGCAGGGATACTGGGGGAGAATTCTTGAAAATCCCCTACCCCCAGGGGGGGTTTGGAAGTTACCCTCCCATAGATCACATTTTCTCTGGAGCCAGGGCCCATAGAAAACACAGCAAATGTGAGGGTATGTAGCAGAATTTTAAAAGTCAGGTTAGCGATTTCTCTATGAATTTTCGATGTTTCTCATAAAAATCAGAGGTTTTTGCCAAAGAAATTTGAAAATCTGCTGTGATTGGGGGGAGGTAATTGGTTTAGAATCTGCTGGGATGGGGCGGGTTAACATAACGCTACATATGATACATTGGCATTTATATAGATGCTTAATAACCTCTAGTGAACAATCGACATACTCTGAAATTTTGCGAACAATCTTCATATTACATCTACATTCTTAGCTAATCAATCAGTCGTAACCTACTGCATCTAAGAATTACAATAAAAATTACTGAAGACAGCTACAGGAGACGCCAGATTATAATTCAAAGTCGCCTACAGTGAGGCAGACACAAGTTAATTATTGACTACAAGAGCAAATTATAAACTAATATCCAAACCTACGCCATTCAATGAACAGACCTCGATAGTTCCCCATGAAATTAGTTATTATAGTATTAATCAATTAATATTAAGAATACTTATAGAATGACAAAATCGTCCATGTTCTGACAGCAAATTGTCTGACGGCGAATTGACTTCATGGCGAATTTTCCTGAAACCAGTCCACGTCCCTTCTTGCGGCTTTGCTGCACATGAGGATATTTTCACAGCTCTACACATTTTCATACTGTTTAGACATGCCTTCCATGCACCCTGCATCATCTCCAGCATTAGGGGAGCCCTTTGCAAAGAAGCAGCAGCACCATACCCTAACTGTAGAGAGGAAATTGAAGAGTACACCACAAGGAGGGGCAGGGAGCCCTTTGCAAAGAAGCAGCAGCACCATACCCTAACTGTAGAGAGGAAATTGAAGAGTACACCACAAGGAGGGGCAGGGATTCTCGGAGATGGGGCATCCTTTAGGCCTTGCAGCTTCCACCGTTGGGACTGGGACCAAGAAAAAAGATGTACGAGAAAACGGCCACCTCATTCTCTTCATCTACGGGTATTACTTACTTCTGCAGTTATTACCTACTTCAAAATAGGAGGGATAGTGTTTAGGTGGGGGGTCCGAGGGAGTCCTGGAACGCATCCCCCCCTTTTATGTATATTTCAGTGGAGAAAATTGCTCTGATATACAAAATTTCACTTTACGAAAGCTTTTTCCGGTCCCTATCCCTTTTGTATACCAGGGATCCACTGTATGTATTTTGTGACTGTTGTCCCAGATGATTGGCTGAAGAGTGTGATTGTAAATGTGTACATGGGGATGGGTGATGTCCTGGAAAAAGGAAATCATAGAGGCTTAAACCTTCTGGACCAGATAATGAAGGTAATGGGGGGAGTTCTGAAAGGTATGAATAGGGAAAGAGTGAATATTGGTGAGATGCAGTTTTGGGTTTCTGCCAGGCAAAGGGACTACTGATGCCATATTCAATATTCGGCAGCTTCAGGAAAATATATAGGAAAAAAAAGGTATCTGTACTTTGTTTTTTTTAATTTGGAGAATACCTTTGACCCTAGGGAGGTGGTGAAGTGGACAATGAGAAAGCTTGGGATCGAGGTGTGTTGGTTAGAATGGTTATGGCTATGTTTGTGGGCATTCACACCCAGGTGAGAGTTAATGGAGATTTGAGTGTTGAGTTTTCCATGAATGTTCATTTGCATCAGGGTTCAATCTTGAGCCCCTTGTTGTTTATCATGGTGCTTGAAGCCCTCTCTTGTGACTTCAGAAATGGACTCCTGTGGAGATGTTGTATGCCAATGATTTGGTGTTGATTACAGAGAATGAATGGGAGGCAGAGGAAAGATTTAGGAGTGGAGAAATGGTGTGGAGCACAAGGACTTGAGAGTAAATGCAGATAAAACAAAGGTGATGGTATCTAGGGCTGGTGGTGGTACCGCCAGAGAAGAGGGAGAGTGACCACGTGTGGTTTGCCACAAGGGCGTGGGAAGTACTGGTAATTCCATCTTGTGCAGTGTTTGTGGCAAGTGGATGCATAAGAGATGTAGTGGTATTAGAGGTAGACTGTTTGATAATGCTGATATACATATGTGCGGTGTGTTGAGGAAAGCATGTGGAAATTGTTAGGTGTGAAAGAATTAGGAAGAGGAAAGAATGAAGGTAAGAAATACATAAGAGGAACGAAGGAGGGAAGAGAACAGCACTGCATCCACTCACTTGATGTAGTGCTGCTCTCAGGTGTCTGCCCTTTCCTCTCCTCCTTCCTTCATTCCTTCCTTCCTCTTCTGTATTTCTTTCCTTCATTCTTTCCTCTTCCTTCTGCCTATGGGTGACTTCACACTCCCTCTTCTGTCCTCTTCCTCCTGCTTATGGGTGACTCTACACTGATTGACTAGACAGATGGTTTCCTGTACACGAGGAAATCATTTACTGTGCTGGGTGGTAACCGTATACCCAAATTATGGCACCTGGTGGTTTTAGTGGGTAATTAAGGTGCTTCAATCACACTGAGCCTGGTCAGGTTTATATCCAAGGGATGGTTGGGGTTTATCATGTAATGCCACTCAGGGATGAGTGAGGCTGGTCACTCTCATCTTAACCCCATTGTCCCCCCCCCCGATCCCCGGCTGCTCCCTTCTCTCCCCTCAAACCGGATTTCCCATTCACTCCGTTTGTAATCTTCGTCTGAGTCAGACTGAGTCTCATTGTCACCTGACCCCTCCAGTTCACTATCCCATTCCATTTCCACATCACTTTTACTGTCAGATGACGCCATGGCAATCCTGCGTATCTCCTGTCACGAGGAAATGGGGCAACTATCCTGCAAGCACGTGTTTCCCTCCCTCCCTCCCCCCACTTGCGGGTACAGCAATGCCGGACTCGTTGCTAGGCAACCATGAGCCAATACCAACAATCACATTTGTTCTATATTATATCACATTATATAGGTATATGTATATAACAAAATCAAAATATATATTATACAATATTCCCCCAAACAAATTGAGCTCATTGGCATAAATCTGTGACACATGCCAGAGTCATGACAGGGGTGCATGACATCATAGCTGGTTGCCATTCAGTCACAACACGTGGCATCATTATTTCAGCCCAAACCGAGTATTTAGCTCCCCTGCATGTCCCTATCTATCTCATGTATACGCCCGTATACATGAGTGAATTTGGTTTCTCAGCTGAACTTTTTTTTATGTATGCAGGAATATACATACTGTATGTGGAATTCGGTAATGAAGAGGTTAAATGTCAGGACCAACTTGCCTAGCCCAGGGCTCCTATGCTCCTCATGGAGCAACACAAGATTAGATGGTGATGATGAAAAGATTGATCTTGCTGATGAGTCTCTTGAGTGTGTGGAAGAGTTTTGTTACTTGGGAGACATGTTATGTGCTGGAAATGGGGCTGGAAGCGAGGAGTGGTTGGAAGAAAGTTAGGGAGCTGTTGCCTTTCTTGTGCTAAAGGACCTTTGTATGTGGCATCTGTTAGGTGTGTAATGCTGTATGGTAGTGAGACATGGGCAGTAATGGAAGAGGATATTCACAGGCTCAAACGTACAGAAATTACAATGATTAGATGGATGTGCCTTGCGTCCTTGAATGTGAGGCTTGGGGGGGCTAGGTTTACAATGGAAGAGCTAAGAGATAGGATGGGACTGGAGTGTATTGGTGTTGTGTTGGGAAGAGGTAAATTGAGATGGTTTGGGCACGTGACACAGATGGGAGATGACAGTTGGGTGGAGAAAGTGAGAAGTGGTAACGTTAGGTGTTGGGTTGCAAGAGGCAGACTGGGATTAGGTTACTGAGTGTGACCTCAGGGATAAGGGACTGAATAGGGAGGCTGCCAGAAATCAAGCAGGATGGAGAGCCACCATTAGGTTATCAAGGCTGATGCAGTTAAGCATGTTGCAGCCTTTAGAAATTAAACAAAACAAATAAAAACAAACCTCTGTGTACCAGATTAGTTGGGGGGAATCTCGATCTGATAAATCTGATAATCTGGTAAATCAGTTGGTCTCCCCTTCCTCCCCCCCATGAATTGGTATTTCAACCACATAGTGGAAAATAAATGAGTTATATAGCATTTTCTAGTACTAAAAGTGAAAATCATACCCATTTTACACTACCTTGGCCCTTAATTTCACACCTCTGTCCTAGCACTTCTTCCTGACTTGCCCAGGCAGGTAGGAAAAACTGCCACTAGCATTAGTAACTGAATTCTGAGACCCCCTTTGTGGAAAGCAATCTGTTGGGCCTGTGCCATATACCCCAGGTATATACCTGGGTATGTTAAATGCAGAAAAGTGTCTGGTGGGTCCCAAGTTGTCTGATAGGTATGCCCATTTACTGGATGGTATCCGATATGTACAACAGTTTGTCCGGAAGTCCCCACGGTCTTCAGTAACTCCATCATCTGGTTTAGAGGGGTATGGTAAAATGAGGGTTTACTGTTTAACCAGGAAAGAGCTAGCAGTCATATGTTTAAGTGAAACAAAGCTATTTAAAGATATAAAATTAGATGTTGGGCTGGAGTGGATCTAGTTTATGGAGAAAAGACAGAGAAGGTAGATCTGGTGGTGGAATTTCTGTAATGATGGTCAGTATGTTACTGGCAAAGGAAGTGGAAATGGGCAACAACAAGGCAGAGTGGCTTACATGCCACTCCAAACAATAGTATGGATTGATGAAGAGTATGAGGATATGTCTGGACATGTTGATGTATCTGGAAAGCCTTACACAAAGAAGAAGTGGAATAGTCCTAACTGGAGACTAATTGCAGAGAGGTAAATTGGGAAGAGAATGATGCACCTGGGATTATAAATTGCTTGAACTGGTAATAGGTAACTTACTGGTTCAGAACATCAAGGTGAACACAAGAATGAGAAGTGATGATAAACCATCTAGGTTAGATCTCGTGTTTACAAAAGATTAAGATGATGTCCAAAATATAAAGCATTGTTGTCGACCTCAGGGATAAGGGACTTAATAGGGAGGCTGCCAGAGATCAAGCAGCGTGGAGAGCTGCCATTTGGTGTCCAAAGCTGACACATGCTGGCATATTGGAGCCTTTATAAATGAAACAAAACAAACGAAGAGAGATGAAAAGATTAGTAAGAGAGAATAAGACGAGAGTGGATGATGAGTTTGGAAGAAATTTGAGTGTAAAATGAAGGGAATAAAAGTGTTCTGGCTGGAGGTTAAGAGAGTACGACAGGGTGATAAAGAAGGTAGTAAGGGAGTGAAGGATAGAAATGGCAGATTGCTGGTGGAGACGGGAGAAAAAGCGAGCAGTTGGAGAGAACACTTAAAGGAATTGTTAAACATACAGAATTAAAGTAATGCGAATATAAGTGGCTGGGGAATGGCTGGGAGAAGGGGGGAGATGAGAAGTGAGGAAGAGGTCAGGAAGAGTCCCAGGAATTGATGGAGTGTGTGATGAAATATTGAAGCACAGGGGATAAGTAGTAGTTGAATGGATATGGCAGATGTGCAGATTGGCCTGGGAGGATGGTAGAGTCCAGGAGTCTTTTGAAATCAGGAATAATTGTTCCCCCTGTAAAAGGAAATTTCTGGTAATTATAGGGGCATTTGTCATTTTAGTGTAATAGGAAAGGTATATGGTAGTGCAGTAAAAGTCCTGTTATTCAGCAGTTGATTATTCAGTAAAGCCAATATTTTGGCAGTTTTGAGAAATAGTCCCATTTATGGAAGTCTTTGATTGTTCAGCAGATATTCCGAATCATCTCAGCAGTCCAGGAAGTGTTATTTGTGACTTGTAGGTCTGCTGTGTCATTTCACTTGTATATGTTCACTAATTTCCATATTTTTCTGATTCAGGTATAGTACTGTATTGATTACAGTATGATACAGTATCATACAGTACAGTACCCCCACCCCAAATTAGCTAGGGTTACGTTCCAAACTCCCTTGCTAATTCTTGAAATTCGCAAATTCCTGACGCCTTCCTGAAAATGGCATTTACCAGTAATTGCGTAGCCTATGAACCACTGGTGCTGTAATGCATTACTCATAAATGAACATTTCTTGGTAAATCTGTTTCCTCGTTGTTTTTTAGCTGTTCGGCTGTGACAACTCTTGTTTGATTCATCAGCGTAATGGCAGAAAGGACTGTCTTAAGTGTCTAAACCTAACCTAACCTAGTTTAACTGTACTTAATGATTTAACCAAACGTAACCTAACCTACAGTTGGGAAATTGGGAAACGAAATCCATCTTTGAGTACGTAGAGTAAGTTTCTTCCATTGCGCTGAAAACAAACACTCATAGATATGGCTTAATGACTTACCTTTCATTGGCCATAGGTTCAGAATTTGTGTGCATCCCTGGCTGGCCCCAGAACAATTTTTTAGGAGTTCCAAAATCAATTTATTTTTCTTAAAGATTTGAAGAGAATTGTCTAGCACACCCAATAATGTGTTTTATAGCTTCCTAAACTTATCCTATGATTCACGGAAGAATTAATAAAATTACGGTGTAAATGCCATGTTGGCAAAAACATCTGAGATTAAGCAACCGCTGGGCTACTCGGGATGGTAGTGTAGAGTCGTGTAAACATACCAGTAATATTCGTTCCCTTCCCATAATTGTTCAGTTTTTTTATAGCTTGCGCTAACTCGACGTCACTGACACCAATACTGTAAAGGGTTGTTAAATGCCAGGGGTTATTACAGGATCAATGGAATACATTACTACAGTATTTGCATCAGTACTCTCTCGCTCACATATGCACACAGAAACGAGCAAAAGAATGAGTTCTAAATAGACGTTTCACTTTCAGCAGAAAGACCTTACCAATTCAGTTCATATTCTTCCAGTTTATTTTCTGTATTTTTCCTTTTTTTTTATTTTTTTATAGGAAGATGAAGAGAGTGGTGGCTGAACAGGGAGCTGTAGACAGAGGCATAAATGAACAGTACAGAGCCCTTAAGAACAACCTCTTGAGAGTTACCAATTCAATATGCAGTTGGACAAGAGGCACACCAAGACATAAAGTAACTTGGTGGTGGGATGAGGGTGTAGAAGCCTCAGTTAAGGAGAAAAGAAGGCTTTTCCGGGAATGGAAGAAGGGTGGTAACAGGGAGGAGTACTTGGCTGCCAAGCGTAGGGCTAGAAGAGAGGTGTACAAAGCGAAGTCTGAGTCACAGAGACTCTTACTTGATAATCTGAATCATGGGGAAAGGAAAAATATGATATTTAAGGTGGCAAATCAGGTGAAGAGGGATAATTGGGATATTGTAGGTGAGCAGTGTGTGAAGAATGATGAAGGAAGGGTAGTGGTGAACAGTGGGGATATAAAGATGTATAGAGAGAGTATTATGACCGGTTGTTGAATGAGGAGTTTGACTGGGACAGGGAAGGTTTGGAGCCAGTAGATCCAGTGTTTGGCCCTTGGCCTTTGATTGACGCTGCTACTGTGAGTGAGGCAATAGGCAGTATGCAGATGGGGAAGGCAGCAGGTGTGTCTGGGTTGACTGCTGAAATATTGAAGACCTCATGAGATACTGGGTGAGGTTTGTCACTGACCTGATAAACATGATTACTGTATATATGAGTGTGTTGTCCCAGATGATTGGCTAAAGAGTGTAATTGTAAATGTGTACAAAGGGAAGGGTGATGCCCTGGAATGGGGAAATTACAGTGGTATAAAGCTCTTAGATCAGGTAATGAAAGTAATGGAGTGAGTTCTAGAAGGTATGACTAGAGAAAGAGTGAATATTGATGAGATGCAGTTTGGGTTTATGCCAGGCAGGGGGACCACTGATGCCATATTCATTGTTCGACAACTATAGGAAAAATACATTGGAAAGAAAAGGGAACTGTATTTTGTTTTTGTTGATTTGGAATAGGCCTTTGACGGAGTCCCTAGAGAGGTGGTGAAGTGGGCAATGAGAAAGCTAGGGTGGGAAGAGTGGCTGGTTAGGGTGGTTATGGCCATGTACATGGTTGCTCACACCCAGGTAAGAGTGAATGGAGTTTTGAGTGATGAGTTTTGAGTGATTGTTGGTGTGCATCAGGGGTCAGTTTTGAGTCCCTTGTTGTTTATCATGGTACTTGAAGCCCTCTCACGTTACTTCAGAGATGGACTCCCGTGGAAGATGTTGTATGCTGATGATTTGGTGTTGATTGCAGAAAATGAAAAGGAGGTGGAGGAAAGATTTAGGAAGTGGAGAGATAGTATGGGGCACAAGGGCTTAAGGGTAAATGCAGATAAAACAAAAGTGATGATATCCTGGATTGGTGGGGTACAATCAGAGGAGAGGGAGAGTGGCCATGTGCAGGTTGCCACAAGGGTATGGGAAGTAATTCCATCTTGTGCAGTGTTTGTGATAAATGGGTGCACAAGAGATGCAGTGGTATTAGAGGTAGACTGCGAGATAATGCTGATTTTATGTGTGCAGCGTGTCGGGGAGAGCAGGTGGAGATTGTTAGGTGTGAAAGGATTGAACTTGCTGGTGAGTCTCTTGAGTGTGTGGAAGAGTTTTGTTATTTGGGAGACATGTTATGTGCTGGAGGTGGGGCTGGAGCTAGCTTGGTTACTAGGGTGAGAAGTGGTTGGAAGAAGTTCAGGGAGCTGTTGCCTCTCCTAACATTGAGAGGACTCTCCTTATGTGCTAAGGGGTCTTTGTATGCAGCACGTGTTAGGAGTGTGATGCTGTATGATAGTGAGACCTGGGCAGTAAAGGAAGAGGATATTCGCAGGCTTAAACATACAGAAAAGACAATGATTAGGTGGATGTGCAGTGCGTCCCTGCTCGCAAGGCCTGGGGGGGCTGGGTTTACGATGGAAGAGTTGAGAGGTAGGATATTGGTGTTGTGATATGGAGAGGTAGGCTGAAGTGGTTTGGACATGTGGAGAGGATGGGGGATGATAATTGGGAGCAGAGGGTGAGAAGTGTTAATATTGGGGGAGAGGTAGACCGAGAAAGACATGGGACGAGGTCATTAAGTGTGACTTAAAGGTTAAGGTCCTGAACAGAGAGGCTGCCAAAGATCGAGCGGCATGGAGAACCGCCATTAGGTGACCAAGGCCGACGCATGCAAGCATGTTGGAGCCTTCAAAAACTAAATGAATCGAAATGAAATCGCTTATTAGTGAAGTAGTTATTTATGAGTCCAGCAGTTATGAGGTTCTGCTGTATACAGTACTCTCTCCAGACACATTTGTAATAATATAAGCAATGCTAACAGTGTTCACCAATACATATAAGGTACTGAGTGGGTAGGTAATATTCCGTATCATCTTGGCAGTCCAGTAAGTTTTATCTGTGACTTGTAGGCCTACTGAGTCATTACTCTTGTATTTGTTTACTAATATCTATATTTTTCAGATTCAGGTATATTGCTGTATTGATTACAGTATTATACAGTATCATACAGTATACAGTACTCTCTCCAAACACATATTTAATAATGTAAGTAGTGATGACAGTGTTCACCAATACACATAAAGTACCGAGTGGGTGTGTTTTTCATTTTTTCGGCAAATCCGATTACTTGGCATCGGCCTGGTCCTCTAGATGCTGACTAATTGGACTTTTACTTTCTACATATTGGCAGAGTTAGGGAAATAATGAAGACTTAGTTGGAGAAGAGCAGGGAGGTTTCAGGAAGGGGTAAGGTTGTGTTGACCAGATATTCATCCCAAGGTGTTTTGTGGGAAAGTTTCTAGAGAATGAAAAGAAGTTGTATACTGCCTTCATGGATTTGGAGAAGGCATATGACAGAATGGATAGACAAGGAATGTGGAAAAATTAAAAATATATGGAGTAAGTAGGAAACTGTTGAAAACTGTGAAGTGTATGTATGAGATGCTACCCAAAAGTTCCCAAAATTTGACTAAAGAAGGAAAAAAACTTACATCTAGTTCTAATCACCACCCTCCCCCTCAAAGTACAGTAAAACTTTGATATAACGGAATTCACTTTAATCGGACTCGAGGAGCTACCAGACTAAATTCCAGTGTATTGGAAAAAGTCTGATAAAGCCAGAAGCAGTCTGGACTGCCTGACCACGTCAGCTATATTCACCACAATAAGGTGAATAAAAGACAGGTGTATCAGTGTACAGTACAGTATTATTATACCATTTGATTAATGTAGCGAAAGTATAACACAGTACGGTACTGCTATGGTAGTGAAAACAGTTTAAAAACCATTGGTGCAATCCAGACTAATGTCTGATATATTGGAAAAAGTCCGGATTAGCAGGGGAAAGTCTGGATGTCACTTTTATCGGAATTTCGCATTTTTCGGAATGGCTTGGGACCCAATTAGTCCGTTATAGTGAGGTCTTACTATATTGTCATTCGGCTTGCAGACATTGATCCCATTGCTTCTCCCATGATCAGAACGTGTTGTGGAAGTCCTTATACATCAGCTTGTTCAGGATCTTGTGTGATTCTTCCTGGATATCCTTAGTGGTGTCAAATCTTAGTCCATTGGTGCAATCCGGACTAATGTCTGATATTTTGGAAAAAGTCCGGATTAGCAGGGGAAAGTCCAGATGTCGCATTTATTGGAATTTCACATTTTTCGGAATGGCTTGGGCCCCAATTAGTCCGTTATAGTGAGGTCTTACTTTAGTGTCATTCGGCTTGCAGACATTGATCTCATTGCTTCTCCCATGATCAGAACGTGTTGTGGAAGTCCTTAAACATCAGCTTGTTCTGGATCTTGTGTGATTCTCCCTGGATCTCCTTAGCGGTGTCAAATCTTAGTCCTTTCAGCTGGATTTTCAATTTTGGAAAGAGTAAATCCTAGGAGGCCAAACCTGGTGAATACAGGGAAAGAGTAAATCCTAGGAGGCCAAACCTGGTGAATACAGGGAGTGGGAGAAAACCAACATGTTTTATTATGCCAAAAACTGCTGAACAACAAGGGTTGTGTGTGCGCATTGTCATGGTGAAGCACCCATCTGTTTGTGCACCACTTGTCTGGACGTTTTTGCATCACGTCTTCCCAGAGCCATCTCAGAATATCACCGTAGAACTTTACATTGACAGTCTGTCCTTGAGAAATGAATTCCTTTTCAACAATGTCATCCCTGTCAAGAAAGTGATGAGCATTGACTTCACATTGCTTGTTACCTGACATTGCTTCTTTGGTTGGGGCGAAGATGGGCTCTTCCTGTGAGATGACTGTTGTTTGGTTTCCAGGTCGTACTTATAAACCCTTCTTTCATCACCAGTAACGACACTTGAGAGGCAGTCAGGGTCGTTTCTGGCCATTTCCTTGATCTCTGTGATCTCTGTGCAGTCCTCCATTCAATGCTGCTTTTGCTCATCAGTCAGGAACCTCAGGACAAACTTAATGGCAGTCTGTCATATGTCAAAGTCGTCGGACAAAATGCATTGGCAAGTTCCATACGATAGGCTAACAGTGTCACAAGCATCGCGAATTGTCCTCCTCGATCTTCAAGGATGGTTACATGAGCTTTGGGCACATTGTCGGGTGAAAGGGTGACCAGAACATGCATTGTCATCTGTTGATGTTTGTCCATTTTTAAATAGTTAAACCAGTCGTAGGTTTGTGTAACACCCAAAGCATTACAGTAATCTCTCTACTATCCGAACATCCACTATCCGGATACCTCACTATTCGGACATCGTGGGCTGATGGCTAAAACCCCAAAATTGGAGGGGGGGGGGGGAGAGATAATAATAATAATAATCCGATTTTTTCCGACCGCGTCAGTTTTAATTTCCCGCCCGCGCTGACTAGCTCCCTTCCCGCTCAGTCTCCCTCCTACTAGTTCTGTCTCAACTCCCGTGAACAGTGGATGGCTGTCCGATCGTTTATGGTATTTTTGTTCTTGTTTAAATAATCAAAAGTCACAGTGCTAAGGATTAAGTGTAGTTAAACACTGGATTACTGGACATGCTTCAAGAGTAATTATGACCACTGTAAAAACCTTAGAGATGGGGGTAAACAACAATCATGGACTGTAAGTAAACATTGTCAGCTGCTAAATATTTTCCATAATCACTTCTAAATCCACATTCTCTGGTTACATTTTATTTACTTCATGCTTTGTGTCCCATATTTGAGTGCACAGGCTGTGAAAGAGGTGATTTTCTCAGTCATTACCATGTCTCTTACATACGTTCACTATCTAGTCAACTGGTGAACATTTTTGCCCCACACACCTCTAAATCATAATTTTTCTGGTTACATTTTATTTACTTCATGCTTTGTGTCCCATATTTGAGTGCATAGGCTGTGAAAAGGTGATTTTCTCAGTAATAATCATGTCTCTTCCTTACATTCATTATGCAGTCAGCTGGCGAACACCCCTGCCTTACTCACCTCAAAATCATCATTTTGGGGTTAAAATTTGATTAATTCATGCTCTGTGTCAATTATTTATGTGAATGGGGTCTTAAATAAGTGCTATGCATGTGTCCGGTAGGGAGGTAGGTAAGTGGTTTTCTGATTTAGGTTAGGTTAGGTTAGGGTCAAGAATGACCGGTGCTGTTGGTGAACAGTGAACACCTTTGCCATACCTAACTCTTTTTCTGGTAACAGTTTATTTATTTGATGCTTTGTATTCCATATTTTTGTGCATTAGATGTGAGAAATGATGATTTTCATAGTGACTGCCACGTCCGATACTTATTTACACTAAGCTGCCAACTCATGAACATCTATGCCTTACTTACCTCAAAATCATCATTTTTGGGTTAAAATTCAATGAATTCATGCTTTGTGTCCATTATTTAATGCATACGGTGTGAGAAAGGGTGATTTTCATAGTGATTTCCATATCTGATACTTACACTTGTTGGCAAGTTGTGAGCACCTATGCCTTACTCACCTCTAAATCATCATTTTTTGGTTAAAATTCAGTTAATTCATGCTGTGTGTGCATTATTTATGTGAAAGGGGACTTAAATAAGTGCATGCATGTCCAGTAGGGAGGTAGGTAGGTGGTTTTCTGATTTATGTTAGGTTAGGTTAGGGTCATGAATGACCAGTGCTGGAGCTTCAGGGCCAATATCCGGACAAGACCAATATCCGGACATGCCTTTGTCTCTATTACGTCGGATAGTGGAGGGATTACTTATTACCAAATGCTTGTTTGAACATTGTATGAGTTTCTGCCATGTTCTTCCCGAGTTTCACACAAAACTTTAATGCACACACAGTGCTCTTTCACATCCTCCAGTTTGGAGATCACAGAATTCGCAAACAAACCCAAACACAACGATAAAAAAAACATACACATGCAACGAATGCATCCACCCTGCACAACACCACTTGACATGCTAACAAACCAAGGGCACATGCACTGCCATCCAGCATCCACACACCATTCAACAAACAGTTTCTGCCCTGCTATCGAATTTTGGGAACATTTGGGTAGCACCTCATATGAGGGCACTAAGGCTGCAATGCATGTGGATGGCGAACTGGGAGAATTTTCTGTCTGAATGTTGGATTGAAACATAGGTGTGTCATGTTGCCATGGTTGTTCAGTTTGTATATGGAGGGAGTTATAAAAGAGATACAGGGTAGAGCATTGGATGTTGATGTTGGGAGGCTGAGTGGGTAGAGAGGCGGCCTGCAGTCCTGATGGACCCAGGTTCGAATCCCGGCTGGGGCAGGGAACAGTTTGAGGATTCAAATTTCATATAAGCAGAGTTTCCTGATCTACCAGAGACCCGCTGACATGTCGTAAAAATACCCCCACTAATACCAGTACACCAGTCTTGTATGAGACAGCCCTAGCATGTATTCAAAATGGACGGTGGGTGTAAGCGCCGAAGTGGTGACATGTGAAGGAGTGTAGGAGGACTACTGGGCCTTGGGATAGGCAACTGCCTCCAAGAAATAGGCCTTCAAGCCTTTACCCAGAGTCGGACACCATCTCGTGACGTCTGCTCAGCCGCTCTGTTCTAAGTAAATCTTCCCCGGATTTTTCCACTGTTTTCATCCATTGAAATGAGCCCTATGCCCTATTCTTATACAAAATAATATATATATACAGTAGGTGCGGAAAGTGTTGACGCCATCTTAAAAAAAGGAAAAATTCTTGTGGTTAGCAAGGAGAAACACATAAAATAACACTCACCATTGAATTTAGTATTTACTGGCATTCCCCTTCACCTTTATTATCTTCTTAAGGCGTCTGGGGAGACTGATGGCGTAGTTTTGCAGAACAGATGGACTAAAACTGCTCCATAGCTGCAGCCTCAAGTTTAGGCAAAGATGATGTGTCCATACTACGCAGCTGCTGCTTCATGTGCGCCCATAAATTCTCAATGGGATTGATATCTGGGCTCTTTCAGGGCCAGTCTCGAATAAAGGGAACCTCACAGTCTGTTAGCCACTGTTTCACTGACTTTGCAACATGTGCAGGGGCAGAATCTTGCTTAAATACTCTTGCCTTGGTTTTATCAAAAGGGTCACTTAAAACATCACATAATAGCTCCAAATAATTGTCTGGTTCACTTTTTCATTTGCAGGTAGAATTACCAACCTACCAACACCATAATATGTAAAGCAGCCCCAAGCCATGAGTGAGGCTGGGTATTTAACAAACTTGGAAGTGTACTTAGAATCCAGGGGGTCACTGCCTGGTTTGCGGTACACTCGTGATGAAGGGGTACCAGTGACAGTAAATGTTGACTCATCACTCCAAAGCACAGATTTCCATTGCTCCTCACTCCAGGCAAGATATTTCTTACAAAAATTTACTCTCTTTTTCTTCTGAAGTGCAGTTAGCAGTAGTTTCTTACGAGCACAAAAACTCCTGTAGCCCAGATCGTCGTGCAACAGCTGCTGCACACTTCTGACAGGCACATCTGCCAGCAACTGTGGGTTCTTTTCTTTTAAATCCCGTGCTG
>JAGKTI010007582.1:0-11533 GCA_018397915.1 Birgus latro
TTTGGTAACGCACGAGATGATTATCATCACCCAGCTGCTCCACTCTCAGGATTAAGCCCCTGTGAACTCCCCCCCCCCCCCCACCCCCTCAAAGTTGAAATTCACTCTTAAAGGTTGCCACAGTCAGACGATAGAAGAGACAGAAGAAAATTCACTAAGTGCACTAAACGCACGTTCATTCAAGCGCATGTACTTCAATGACTAAGTGACATGGCATGATGCGACCGTTAGACAAAAGCTAAAAGTTGCTCAACACAGTGCTCCTGTTGTGATCACGATATGGCTGCTGGTTGGTGCACTACAGTTCTATATTTAAAAGCTGGGTTTCTTTTTAGACAGACCTCGCAGTTTCTTGCCTGACAGAGTAAACTTTTTCCTGGGTTTCAAAAAATTATTTGGCCTGTCACTCAGTGCAGTCACATAAATGTAGCGCTACATTAAGCAAGTTTTTAAATTTTTTTCATAATGCAAGGAAGAAGGAACCGAAGTGAATGGTTTCATTCTAAAACTCTTTCATAATCAATATTCCATTGTAATGACATATACAGCAATCAATCCCAGAAACTACTGAGCACACTTCACCAGTTTCATATCAAATATCCAAGGCAATCTGTGTAAAGTCATTCTTCAGAATAATGCACACATCTAAAATCATCCTACTGATCATGCACATTAAAATAATCATAAACAAATATTATGAAAAACTACCATCACACATACAGAAACACATATAAAGTCTATTACACATTCAATGGTTCATAAAACATCCAACAGATATGAAAATCACATTCAGCATTTTCAAAATCTGCCATTTTTTTCTTGATACAGGCTAAACATACCAGGCATTATCTCATTTAGTGCTTGTCACTCTGTACAAAAAATATATGAATTTGTAAATAAACAAATAAAAAAATAAATACATAAATAACATATAAACTAGTAACTATGACTCACTGAAAAACTTAAGCTTCAAAAATAAAATGCAAATGCTCTTACCTGGCTTTTTCTCTGCTTCTGTGAGTGTTGTTTCACCATCTTCTGTGGATTCTGCATGCATCTTTTGATCCTCATTTGTCTGAGACTCAGCCCCCCTCACATCTCCCCCCTGCACCCTTTGGCCCACCCCTGCTCTACTCACTTCCCTGCCCTGCTCTGGCTGGAGTGCGGGAGAGTGCTGTGGGGGTGGAGGTTGATTTTCTCTGTATCCAGTTTCCCCTCCCCTCATATAAACTCCCCCTTCATTTGCTTCCCCCCCTACCCTTCCCCTCTGTCCCTCCTCCCCACCTCTAGCAAACATTCTTGGGTCCTCCCCTCCCTCCTCACCTCTTCCTCCTCCTCCTCTTCCTTCTCCCTCTCTCACTGCATACCTCTCCTCTCCCTCCCTACTGTCCTTCTGCATATATACTGCAACTTCCTCCTCCTCTATGACTCCCTGTAAAGCATATCTCCCTCCTCCCTCCCCCTCCCTCCCTCTCATGTACCTCCATTGTCCTGGCTCCTCCTCCTCCCTCATGTCATACCTCCCTCTCTCCTCCCCATCCCTTCCTCTAATATATCTCCCTCCTTCCTCTCCCTCTCTAATAACATACCTACCCTCACTCTCATCCTCCCCTATGATATACCTCCCTTCTTCTCCCTCCCTCACTACATATCTCCCTCTTTCCTCCCCTTCCCTGACAATGTACCTCCCTCCCTCCCCTGCCTCCTCCTCCCTAACCATCCTGAAGGAGTCATTGAAGGAGGGGGGGAGGGACTGGTTTCCAGAGGGTACTCCACCAGATTCATGGCCAGACCACTGAGGAGAAAATATAATAGTGTACCAACATCAGCAACAATCATCATCATCAACGTCGTTGTTGTCATCATCATCATCATCATCGTCATCATCATCATCATCACTGTCATCATCATCATCTCACTGAGCTCAGAAGCATCTGTTTCATTTTAATTTTACCATTTCTTTATTTTATTCAGGTTAAGATAGACTTTTCATACTAGAGGGTTAAATAATTATGGCCTTAATAAAGCCCTTCAATACTAGAGGTCTTTCCATAGCAGAAAAAAACTGTCTGATAGCAGCAATAGTAAACTAAAAAGATGTCACTTAAATTCAAGGGGTTAATACCATCAAAAATCACAATACTGTACAATAATGGTGATCATCATAAGCACCACACCATTAAGTTGCTGTGTTTTATGCTAATGAATGTGGCAAGTACAATCTAGAAATATCCATCCATCCATCCATCATCCAATCCTATATCGCCCCACAGAGAAGCATAGGAGCCCAGGGCTAGGCAAGTTGGTCCTGACATTTAAAATGAGCTAGAAATATTATTATCATAATTCTACTTGTCATTAATATATAAGGAAATTATCCAATTAAAACTTCAGTATCACCATCATCATCATCTCTATCCCTCATTAATAAATGGGGTGAATAGAATCCAGACATATTATCTATCAATCTATCTGTTGCCAGACACCTTAATCCCATAAGGGTTGGCCACAAACAAATCACCTCCATGTTGTCCTGTCCAATGCCATATCACTGCCCTGCTCCCAGCTCACACCCCCATCTCTCATATACCTCTGCACTCTATTCCTCCAACTCATCCTCAGCCTTCCCCTCCTTCTACCCCCATTCACCTCACTTGTATACACCCTCCTCATTAGTCTCTCGCTCTTCACCCTCTCCTCATGTATTTCTCCTAAACCTTTCTATCACATCCACATCTACACCACAACTCTCTTTCACTTCTCATTTGTCAGTCTGTCTCTCCACGTAACTCCATATGCTCCTCTCAAATAACTCATTTTCGCTGCTCTCACTCTTGACTCGTGTCCTTCCAACAAGGTCCAAGCTTCGCTTCCATATGTTAGGGTTGGTATCACAATATGGTCATGCAGCGACTTATTTACTACCAAGCTCACTTCCATGTTCCAACTTTCAAAGAACAAGCAATCTTTCTTCCCTGTTGTACCATTTCAGGCACTTCACCCTCTAAACTACCATCTTACTCATCACGCTACCCAGGTACTTAAATTCACTCACATTTTCCATTTCCTCCTCATCCAGCCTTACTGAATATTCAGTGACTTAGTTGTCTCAAAGACCATAACTTTACTCTTCCCTACATTCACCTGTAGACTCCATTTCATACAAACTCTCTCAAACTCATTCACCAAGCCTTGAAGTTCCCCTTCATCTTCACATAACAATACAGTATCATCTGCAACAACAGAACAAGGAGTTTCTAAACACTGCCCTCTCTCATTAGGGTCACTCCAACATTCACTGCCCTACCATGGACCACATTCAAAACCCCATCCATATACAGACTGAACAACCATGGGGACATGACACATCCCTGTTTCAGTCCAACAATCAAATAGAAACAGTCACTCAATTCACTATCCACATGCATTGTAGCATCAGCCCCTTCATACATACTCTTCATGGCATTCAACAACTTCCCATTTACTCCATATATATTCTTAATGCTTTCAACATTCCTTGTCTATCTACTCTGTCATATGCTTTCTCTAAATCCATGAAGGCTGCATACAACTTTTTTCCCTTCTCTACAAACTTCCCCACTAAAGACCAAAGAATGAATATCTTATCTATACAACCTCTTCCCTTCCTAAATCCTCCCTGTTCTTCTCCAACTAATTCCTCTGTTATTTCCCTTACTCTGTCAATAAGTATCTTACCATATACTTTTCCTATTACACTATGAAGACAAATGCCCCTATGATTCCCATACATTTCCTTTTCCCATTTTTCTTTGTACAAGGGAATAATTATACCTGACTTTCAATCCTCTAGGACTTTACCTTCCTCCAAGGCCAACCTGCACATCTTCCACATCCATTCTACTACTGTCTCTCCCCCATGCTTCAGAATTTCACCACACACTCCATCAGTTCCAGGAGACTTCCCCATTTTGACATTTTTCATTGTTTCCACGACTTCCATCCTACTGATTTCTTCCTCTCTTCTCACATCCCTCCTTCTCCCAGCCATTCTCCAGCCACTTATAGTAGCATTATTTTCATTCTCTACATTCAACAATTCCTTAAAGTGTTCTCTCCATCTGCTCACTTTTTCTCCCTTCTCCACTAGTAATCTACCATTTTTATCTTTCACTCCCGGACCAACTTCTTTAACATCCTGTCTAACTCTCTTTACCTCTTTCCACAACATTTTCTTACATTCCCTCCACTTTACACTCAAATTTCTTCCAAATTCCTCATCCACTTTCTTCTTACTCTCTCTTACTCATCATTTAATAAATATAAAATGTAGGGTCAATTGAAAAAAAAAAAATCATCATCATCATCATGGCTTCCAAACCCTATTTTTTTTTTTTTTTACTTGGATCAGATGATGATGATGATGATGGAAATAAGATGGGAGGCATTCAGAAACATCATCATCATCATCATCTGGACCTCCTTTCCCACCCTAGGGCAGGGTGAGGAGTAGCATAGTCCAGACAGCCCAAATTTGCCCAGTCCAATGGGCCACGCTTCCATTCCCTCATCACTCAAGCCCCTGGAATCCTAACTCTATCTGATATGCCAAAACATTCACCACGTTCTGCAGCTTCACATAAACTATCCAGAAACAAAAATAGAAAAACACAAGAATATGAGAAACTGCTGTATGTCTATACCACCTTCAAGTATTTTCTTGTCTATTCATTATGTTGATCAAGTACACTAAAATATAAATGTATTCCTTTCACTTTAGCCTTGCCTAAAACTTCTATGTCTTCATCTTGAATGCTGAGTTGTAATTACAGATTAATGCTAAAATACATAGCCAATCACAGTGGGGTTGCTACTGAATGGATGTACTGTACAGCCAAAGCACTGTCTTTGTGTGCCATTGACCTACATGAAAAAAAGAAAAAAAAAATGAAAATATGAGCCATGTTAAAGTGAACAAACAATATGGTACAGTGATAAGCACCTGAGTGTTGTCCTGCGTGGTCTGACCCCTGGCTAGGTAGTTCACAACAGCCTCGGCAGGACAGGTCATGCTGGCTTGATGGGTGCTATCTGATTTGCCAGTGTTACTATGACTGTTCCTACTCTCCGACTCTGCGATGGGTTAGAAAAATAATTCCTCAACACAGTGCAATAGCATCAACATCAGTATCATCATTATCACCACCACTATCCTCATTATCATCATCACTGTCATCATTATGATCTGACTTCTTTTTTTTTTCATCTAAGGATGGGGTTAGATAGGATCTGGAAACATGGATTGAGAAAGTACAAAAACAGGACTACACTATCAACAGAATGCCTAAGGAAATGGGCCATGCAATTACACCCCAAGAATAATAGCTCCTATTCACAAGTCTAATTATTTCCTGCACATTTTTTTTTTCATACAATACAGTATAATTTTTTTTATGCCATTCTTGCTTCCCATAGATGATTCTTATTTATCTTAGGAACTCTCATAGTGAGGGGGATGGAAAAAATCTCTATTGAGTCTTTCACTTTGACAGGTCTCCCTACAGCTGAATTTATGTAATATATCTCTTCACTTATTCTTGCTCTCACCTGATGATTATTCTTAGGAATGATCTTAGCAGTGCAAAGGTCGGATATGGTACATTTGTATGACCCTCTAGATGATTTTAATTCCTCTGGAATGACATATTCTAGTGGCAGAGTTACAATAAATACACTGTATTTTCCATTACTCTTTCTCTCTCCCTTACCAGTAACCGGTGTTGAGACGTACATATGCCCCCTTGAGTCCTTACGATGGAGGGTGGTGGGAGGAGGTGGGGAGCGGCGGAGAGACATGGTCCACTCCTCCATCTCCTTCGCTCCTAACCATGACCCTTCTCCACTTCCTCCACCAACCCCTCCTCCAGGTGCATCTGAAGCCCTGGATGTGGAGAGGATTATTATACTGTACTTCAATCACCTTAACTTGATGGAGATTTTCATCCTTTTGCAGCTTACTGTATTTCCAATAGCTCAAGGGAAGAAAATACAGCAAAGCTACTGCTCTACATCCTTCCATGACATTTTTTGTGACTAGCACCTGACATGTGTAGGGGTGAAGGTGCTGGGGGTGTCTGCACACCTGCCCCTTTTGCCCTATGGCTTCTAAGTGCTTTCTTGCCTGGACTCAGTCAATCCCAGCAGTAACTAGGTGTCCTTTTTTTTTCTTTTTTTTTTTCTACTCATTCTCTGCACAGCCCTAACAACACCATACTGTAGTGGTAGCCTCTTGTAGCTTAGCATTCAAGATGGAGAGACAGCAACTTTATGCCGAGAATACGCCATTATGAAAAATAAGAAGTCTGCAGTTATACTGCACCGTTAAAGAAACTGAAAATTCAACAATGAAAAGTCTACCTTATATAAAGTACTGAAGCTGCGCTAGGACAAATGCTGAAAAATTCCTCCCCCCTTGAAAAAAAAAAAGGAAAAAAAAAAGATCGCAATGGTGCCAGGTAAAAGTTAAAATATCCACATGCATGATAAAAGAGAGAACTGTAGTAGAGTTTTATTCAACACAAAAAAATACAAATGAAGGACAACAGTAGATCCAGGTGGAGACAAAGTTATGAGATGGACCTCATATAGACTGCCACAGTATAGTACAAGTGAACTGTAGGAGAGAGATATCCATTACAAATTAATATGGTGCTGGAGAGGGATGCCTTCATGTGGGGGCATTAATTTAAATAAATAGCTCAACTCTCTAATCATAAAATTGTCCCTCAATCACTGCAGCTCAACCCCCTGATTATATAAATGTCCCCTCAATCATTTCTCTATCCTCTGAAACATGGATGGTGGAGGACAGGAGAAAGGCAGCTCAACCTTGTTGTTTACTAGATTCCCATATCAGATGAGCATGGTGCCATAACAAGAAAGACAATAACAACAAACAGTAAAAACATAGTTTCATTTAAATGGTATAAAATGGGTACTGTGTACAATACATAGCCATCCATCCAACCAGGCATCATCTAATCCAATGTTGACCCATGAGGAGTGTAGGAGCATGGGGCTAGGCAAGTTGGTCCTGACATAAAGATGAGGGTGACCAGCCTTACTCATCCCTGAATGACATTATGTGAGCAATAAACCCCAACCATCCCTTGGATATAAACCTGCACCAGCTAATCCGACTGAATCGCCTTAATTATTCAACAAACCACCAGGTGCCATTATTTGGTTATATGGTTACCACCCAATACAGTAAATGGTTTCCTGGTGTACAGGAAACCATTTGGTTTGTTACTAAGTGTAGAATCACCTGCAGACAGAAAGATGGGTAAAGAATGAAACAAAGAGAGAGGAGGAAGAAAAGAAAGGAAGGAAGGAAGGAAAAGAGCAAAAGGCAGGCACCAAAGAGCAACACTTCATTGAGTGAGTGGATGGTGAGTGCCCCCACCTACAATTAACAAACTAATATTATGCCAATCTGCCTCCCTGTCTCCCTTACACACACATAAGTTTTGACACCCATACCCACACCACTGTTAAAGCCATACTACATTCACAGTACACTAATCCATACCAACACTCATGCCCACAACCATACCCACACCAAAAGCAATTCTATTCCATAATCAAAACTACATCCATTCCTATCACGTCATACAAAGGCATACATTCACCCAAACTTACAACCATATCTGCATCCATTTCCACTCCCACACCTCCTTAAACCTACAGCAAACCACATCGCACTAAATCTACTAACACCACACTCATACTCACACTCAAAGCATCACACCACACCACAAAACACTCACACCCACTCACATCACACTATCACCCACACCTATACCTACAGAATACTATACACACACACACACACACACACACATAGTGCTGAACAAGAAAGAGAAGTTTCAGAATTAAAAGCGAGTAATGAATCTGCCTCAAATGAAAAAAACAGCTCAAGAGGGAGAATAAAAGGCTGGAAGAAGAAAGGGACAGAATGAAAAGTAAATTAGATGAGTAAGAATTAAAATCAAGGATGCAAGATGAGCATATTAAGGAAATCAAGAAGCAACATAAGGGGTGGAAGAAAATTCAGGAGGAAGGAAATATAAATTTGAAAGAGATTATAGAACAACAAAGCAAGGAAAAGGTGGAGAAGGAAGTGGTTAGGGTACTGAGAAGTAGAGAATCTTTAGTCAAGGATGTAGCAGATAAGAAAAAATGTGTAATAATTTCAGGAGTTAAAGAAAAACATGACAGTAAGATCAGAAAAAGAATGAGAAGAACTGAGTAAGGTTAAAGTGTTAATATCAGTAGATATGGAGGGTAGCAACGAAGCTCAAGAAGAGATTGAAGAAGTGTTTAGGTCAGGAAAGTATGAGGAAGAAGGGGCGAGGCCAGTGAAAGTAAAGTTTAAGTCCCAGCTAATAATAAATGAAATCATCAACAGAACATGGAAATTATCAGATGAAGAGGGGTTCAAAAATGTTTGGATAAGGAGAGATGCAAATGAGGAAGAAAGAGCTAAAATAAAAGAGTTAGTAAAGGAAGCAAAGGCAAAAACGAACAGAGAACAGAGGAAGAGAAGACAGTGTTTTATTGAAGAGTTATGGATCAGAAATTGAGGAAGCGGTACCGACGAAGAGAAGGAGAGAAGTGGGTATAAAAAACGATGAAAAAAGTTTGAAAGTGGTGTAGACTAATGTGGATGGTTTAATATTGGCAAGGTTAGAAATCAATGATTTCTTGAGGGTACATGAACCTGCTGTTATGTGCTTTGAGGAGACTAAGTTAAGAGAGGATATTGATATCCATATGGGAGATGGTAAATACAAACTGTGGAGAAGAGACAGAAAAGCAAAAACGGGAGGAGGAGTGATGATAACAGTGAAGAATAACATAAATGTAGATACTGTGGAAATGGGAGTGTAGGGCTGAAGTGATAAATATGAAATTAGAAACTGGAGAGAATGGTAAGAGAGATATGGCTGTAGTATAATATGTTCCCCCTAAGACAAGAGCATGGAATGATGATGAATACCATATGTTGTCAGACATGGTTAGATATCTACAGGAAGTGATTGAGAAAAGCAACAATATAATTCTAATGGGTGATTTTAATTGTAAAGAGGTGAACTGGGAGGAATGGGACTCAGAAGGTAATGAAGATTCGTGGGGCACTATACTGTTAAATACAGCAATGAATAATGTAATGATGCAGTGGGTCAAAGAAAAGACATGATCTGAGGAGATGACACACCTGCATGATTAGATTTACTGCTAACCAAAGAACCTGACGTAACTGAATCTTTGAAATATCTGTGTCCTATAGGAAAAAGTAATCATGTGGTCACTGAGTTCCAGATGATAATAATAGGGAACATAGTGCCAAGAGACGAGCTTTATGGGCAGGGACGATACAACTTTGGGAAAGCAAACTTTACAGAATTGAGAAAATTTCTTGAAAATGCAGACTGGAGAAAATTCAGAGAAACAAGAGATACAGAGGAAGTGGGATATCTCTCTAAACCTCCATAATCTGGGAGTAGAAAAATATGTGCCAAGAGTAAGGGGGAAAGAAAACAGGAAAAAAGAGTGGTTTAATAGAAGGTGTATGATAGCAAAAAAAGAGAGAGACATGGCGTGGAACAAATGGAGAAAGAAAGGTAATAACAGAACAAAGGAAGAATATAACAGAACTAGAAATGAATATACAAGAATACGTAGAGAGGAAGAAAGAAACTTTGAAAAAGGTATGATGACAAATGTAAGGATGAACCCAAATTGTTTTATAGATTTCTCAAAGGCAAATTGAAACAAATGGAAGGAATCACCACACTGAAAGTGGAAGGAGAGGTCTATAAAGATGCGGCAATGCAAGCTGAAGTAATGAACAAATGTTTCCAATCGATTTTCACTAACGAAAGGGAGTTTGTGGAAGGGAAGGGAGTGACTAGAAATGCAGTGATAAAAGAAGTAAAAGTGGGAGTGTTTGAAGTGTATAAATTACTGGATACTCAAGATGTAAGGAAAGCCCCAGGACCAGATGGAATCTCTAACTGGGTACTGAAGGAATGCAGAGAGCAACTGGCAGATAAGATTCACAGTTTAATTGTGTGTTCTCTGGAAGAGGGGAAAGTGCCTCGGGAAGGGAAGAGAGCAAATGTGGTACCAAATTATAAGGGAGGAAACAAGGAAGAACCCTTGAATTATAGACCAGTGTCCCTAACCAGCATGGTCGCAAAATTGTGTGAGAGAATCCTGAAAGGCAGATGGATAAAATATCTGGAAGAGATGAAAATTTTGACCGAAAGTCAGTTTGGATTGAAGTGGAAGGTCGTGTTTCCAACTTGTTGAGCTTTTACTCAAGAGCGATTGATGTGCTACAGGACAGAGACGCTTGGGTGGACTGTGTGTATTCAGATTTGGAGAAGGCCATCGACAAGGTACCCCATATAAGACTACTGTGGAAATTAAAGCATGTAGGAGGACTGAAGGGAAACCTCCTGGAATGGATGAGAGACTTTTTGAGAGACAGACAAATGAGGACAGTAATAAAGGACAGGACATCTGGATGGAGGAAAGTAGCAAGTAGCGTCCCACAGGGCTCGGTGTTGGGGCCAGTAATGTTCCTGATTTACGTAAATGATATGGTAGATGGAGTGAACAGTTATGCAAGTCTATTTGCTGAGGATGCAAAAATCTTGAGGAAGGTAGAGGTTGAGGAGGTCTGTAAAATGCTGCAGCAGGATTTGGATAGGATACATGATCGGAGCTGGATGTGGGAAATGAAATTCAATGCAAAAAAATTTAAAATATTGGAAATGGGTAAAAGTACCAAGAGGCCATCACTGAATTATTTGATGGGTAATGAACCAATTACAAAAGCAAGAGATGAGAAAGATTTGGGAGTGCTGGTCAAGAATAGTTTGTCACCTGAAAAACATATTATCAAGCTAGTTAGAGAGACATAAACTCTTGACCAATATAATACCAGCATTTCATTATATGGATGAGGAGATGATGAAAAAATTGATAGTGGCCATGATCCACCCCAGGTCAGAATATGCAGTAGTAATGTGGTTCCCACACAATAAGAAAGATATAAACAAGACTGAGAAAATACAAAGAACAGCAACCAAGATGGTCCCCAGTCTGGCAGACCTGTATACAGAGAGAGGCTGGAAATGCTGAATTTGCCTTCCTTAGAGGAAAGGAGAGAAAGGGGTGACATAATTGCAGTGTTCAGGACCATGATGGGAGTAGAAAAAATTGACAGAGAAGATCTGTTTGTCTGGGATGAGAGAGTAACAAGAGGACACAGAATGAAACTGAAGAAGCCAAGCTGCTTGAAGGACATCAAGAAATATAGTTTTCCTTATAGATGCATAGACCTGTGGAGCAGCGAACAGCCTGGACAAATAGATCATCCAGTCCAAAAACTTAAATGAGATTAAAGCTAAGTTTGAATGGTTGAGACACAGAGATGGGACCCCACAAGCGTAGCTCATTTCACAACTAAGTAAATGCAACT
>JAGKTI010007582.1:21553-36366 GCA_018397915.1 Birgus latro
TCTACCCTGGCCTAAAATTTATAAATCTTGTATACCAAGTTGCAATAATAAATTAACACTAGAATATGATGCTAGGCACAAAGAAATTATATAGAAAAGATGTACAGCCATGCTTTTGTATCTATTTTGTCATTTACTGTAGCTAAGTGAAATACTCTAGGTTACAAAAGCACAAAAATCTAAGCCAAATTAAAGTGAATGAAATATAGTGATGGGTACTGGGTTCCTGACTCCCTACACCATAACATAATGAAGTATTAATACAGATATACTTTATCCTAATGACAATAGATTCCCTAGGTTGTCTGAACCTGACTGAAATGATGATGTATACCCACAGCCATGGAGGGCTTTACTTATTCAACACAGTGACATCTCTAATTATTTAATCTTGCAACCACAAGAATAATTTAATTAAGTATAAGGGAGGTCACTTGTACTGACAGGGTTCGAAAAAGTGATCAATTATTGATACTTGATGTCAAAAGCTCCGAATCCCACCATAATATGGTCTTTCCTTCTCTTTCTATTACATAAGGGACAGAATGAAAATTTTAGCTCTTTTTTTTTCCAAAAGCATCTTACAGTAGACAATTAGAGTAGACCTTTCATTCTGTAGTTTGCATGTAAGTAGGAGAGGCCTGGAATATTCAAGCCAAGTTGAACCACATCAAGCAGGCTGAGCCCATACTTTGCAAGCAATGTCAAATCCCACATTCTGACATGCAGGAAGGATGAATTTATCTAATCTCTCCAAAATGATAATATCTGATCTGTATTAATCTTGCTATTGTAAGAATTTTATTAAGCTTTAACCAATCTTCTGACAGTCAAGGTGTCAAAAGGTACAAGTGAGATGATTGTCCTGACCTCCATATCAATGACAGGGTCTGGTGATGGTGGTGGTGATAATGGTGGGTCCCTTCTCACTTGTTCCACTATGTACTCCAGCTGACGCCTCTGTTCTGCACTACATCCCTGCTGATATAAGTCACTACAACAGTATCCAAATAAGACACCAAACACTGCTGCATGAAAACACACAGTTAAATTTTCAACTTGACCAAATTATAATGCACTGTGTAGGTAGGCTAATGTGTATGTGCTGGAAAGCATCAGAAGTACCTTGAGAGGGCTTGGCCATGTGGAGGGAATAGAAAATGAGAGGTTAACCAGGAGAGTACTGAACATGTGAGTGACACAGAGGGGGATGTGGAAGGGGCAGGCCAAAGATGAGGTGTTGGGATGAAGTGGAGAGGCACATGAATGGAGGCAGGGAGGGAGAAGGGTGAGTTGGAGATAGGGCAGCCTGTTGGCAGGGGACAAGGTGACAGGGAGGTGACTTATTTATGGTGTTCCCTTATGGGATCAAGGCACCTGGTTATAGAGAGATAGACAGACAGACTGAATACTTGAACCAGAAAGAGTTTACATGTATCCGTGTACCTGGAACAATTTGCAAGAATATTTTAATGAGCATAATATAAACCAACTGGCTCATGTATTGTAGCCAAGTTCTTCACAATGACCGCTATGAGCACACAGACTGATGAATACAGTACTGTACTGTACGAAGTGAAAAACCCGCAATGACTCGTGCATGGGGACTGATAAAAATACATCATCAATATCATCACCATCATAATCTCTTTTCCCAGATAGGGTGAGGTAATATCCAGAGAGCAACAGTATGATTCCTGATTAAAATACTATAAATGTAAAGCTGAACCAATGTCTTGGCTGATCTCCAAAGTAAGGCAAACTGATGTTCCTTAAACATTAAAGTCATCTGATCAACCAGATGACCTGCCAACATGTCATAAAAGTACTCCCGCTAATACCAGTACACCATTCCTGTATGAGACAGCCCTAGCATGTATTCAGTATGGCTGGTGGGCATTAGTGCTGAAGTGGTGACATGCGGAGACGCAGGAGGAATACTGGGCCCCAAAGAGGACTACCGGGACTTGGGGATAGGCCCTGAAGCCTTTGCCCAGAGTCAGACACGTAAAAAGAAAAAAAAAATTACATGGAAACACAGTATTGGCATGCTCTTTTGAAATAATTTAAAATACAGTACAGTATTTAGCAATTATGTATTACCCCTTGAATTAGTTCTTAACTCTGATTTCAAGTTCAGTCTCTCACACTACTCTAGAATGTTTGGGGCAACAGCAGCCTAGCATCTTAAAATGATCAAAATACTTTTTGTTTTTTTTAACTGTTAAATGGCTCCTAACTCCTTCCATTCAATGATGTATTTTTCATTAAATGTTGCTACTTAGAGATGAATAATTCAGCTTTGGAGACTTTTCAAATGAGAAAGGTTATATATAGCCTTTATTTACCCTTTAACTACTAGAGGTTTAACCAAATTTGAATTAAATATTCTGGAAATAAACACAAACAAACACAAACACACACACACACACACACACACACACACACATCCCCAGAATGAAAGGTTTAATGAGCTTTATAGATGCCAATGTAATAGTCCTCACCTGTGCCAGTTTCTCCAGTTTTTCATCAAGGTGAATATCCAAGGCGTCTTGTCGGAGGCTCGGGTGTGACAGCAGACTGTATAGGATCCCAGTCACATAAGGCACCACCTGCAATAACAAATCATCATCATTTAATCCTATTTTGAACTGTTATAAGACTGGATGATGGATGGATGTATGGATAAAAAGGATCAGGCAAATCCAAAAAAAACAAGATAATGCAATAACAGAACTACCACTTATATCATGCCTAACACTATTACTTCCACACTTCCTTCTTTCTTTTCTTATTAGCATCAAGAGGAAAACATGAAAAAGGGGGGTAAGTACCATAAGAGTTGTCATAATTATCATCACCCTGAACACAAGCAAGAAAAACAAACTATCAAAATGACTGTAACTGCCTATAATGACAGGAAATATACAGGGGGAAAAAAAAAATCCATCAAAATATCATCCACGCACATGACTTGGAAGAGACAAGCAAGTTGAAAACGAATCAAGAGGAGACATGACATGAGTGGAATCTAGTTAAGAGCAGCAGAAAATCAGGAAAAATTATTAAAACCTATGATTCACATGTATGGTAGGAAAGAGAAACATCTGTCTGTCTATCTATCTATCTACAGCCACATGCCATGATCCCATAACGGGTGGCTGTTGGACTTTGAGTATGTTGATTTACGAGGAGGGGCACAGACCTTTCACCAATCCACTTGCTGACACAGGAAACATGTATGGGTTGGTTATATGGTTACCACCCAGCACTGTAAATGGTTTTCTGGCTTGCAGGTGACCAGTATGCTTGTCGATCAATGTAAAGCCACATGAAAAGGAAGGAAAGGAGAGTAATAAAAAGTGACAGGAAAGATGAGAGAAATACACAGAGAGGAAAGCAGACAAAGAATCATCAAACCATCAACATCATCCAGACCCCCTTTCCCACACCAGGGCAGGGTGAGGAGTAGCAATGTCAGACAGTCCAAAATTGCTTAGTCCAATGCGCCACACTTCCATTCACTCACCATTCAAGCCCCCGGAATCCTGGCCCTATCTGATAGGTCAAAACATTCACTACGTTCTGTAACTTCATATACACGCATCCGACAGACAAAGAAAAAGAATGATAATGGCGATGGAAGAGGCAGGCAGCACTACATCAAGTGAGTGGATGATGGTTGCCACCACCTACAACTGTAAAAAGAAACAGAAAAAAACACACACATACACACACACACACATATAAAATCAGCCACCTACATGACAGAGCAAAGCAACAGAAAAAATAAAAAATAAAAAATAAGCTTCATACAGGATAGAAGAGGGAAACTGAAAAAAAAAAATCTTAACCTTAGCCACATACATGACAAGGAACAAAAGTAGGCATGCTGATCAAAGATGGAAAAAACGTAAGAAGAAATGTATAAGAGTAGTACCAGTAGTAGTTATATTAGTAGTAGTAGTAGTAGTAGTAGTAATAATGGTACTAACAATGTTGGTAGTACTGTACAAGTAGTAGTACTGTGCCAGTAGCAATAACTGCAGATGCTCCAAGTTTATCTATAATGTAAATGTGGTACATAGCTGGCTGAAGTTATCCATCAATCTCCTCTCAGACATATCAGTGTTAGCTACCACAGAGAGATGAAAGAAATGAGAAATAAATCCTCCACGTAAAATGACCACCTAAATGACTAGAAAGTTGGGGAAAGGGGGGGGGAAGAATTCGGTCACATAAAATTAACTACTGTACATACATGAGTGGGAACTGAGGTAAGTAAGTTGATTAAGGCAGACAGCAGAGAGGGGCCGAGGGCGAGGCAGCGAGCACGACCGGCTGAGCGTAAGGTGAGGTTCATGAGTAAGGCACATGAGTACTCCTGAGTGTATGGGGTCTGGGACTGGCCAGGGCTTAGCGTCTGAACTAGCCACTCTATGGCACCTCCTTCAATTAGTGCCACCTGCACCTCACTCCTGTAAAGGAGGAAACAGACTTTACTCTTTTCACTTTAACTTGTCTATAACTCTAGTTCCCCACCCACAATTCCAAATTTTAACAAAATATTAACATTAAAATCATATTGTATCATTGATAAGGCTCCAACATGCTTGCATGCATCAGTCTTGGTTGCCTAATGGTGGCTCTCCATGCTGATCAATCTCTGGAAGCCTCCCTATTCAGTCCCTTATTCCTGAAGTCATACTCTATGGCCTCATCCCAGGTCTTTCTCGGCCTGCATCTTGCAACCCTACCCCGAATGTTCACACCTGGCACTTTCCACACCCAACTGTCATCCTCCATCCTCTCCACATGCCCAAATGCCCAAACCATCTCAATCTATACCCCCCCCCTCATCACAACACCAATACACTCCAGTCCCATCCTTCCGTTTAACTATTCAATCGTAAACCTAGCCCCTTCAGGCCTTGCATTCAAGAATGCACTACACATCCATCTAATACTATGTTCATCAAGAAGAAGTGCAATGGAAAGGAAATAAGGCTACAAAACTGTTTCCTTCCTAACACTAGGCTACTGCACATGGAACAAACTGTAGAAGAATAAAAACATATCTCAAGTTAAAGTAAAAGAACTACTGAGTCTGTTATAAAGGTTACTGTGCAGCATGGGATACTTACAGATTTCACACTGCCACACATCACACTTAATACAGCCACATATGCCATGCTTCATGGTGCCACACTTTACACATCCACTCATTTTCTTTGAATAGAAAGAAAATTATAGGTGTTGCGATGGTTACTGTGTAGCAAGAGGCACTGCCAGACTTTACACTGCACTATACAATGCCTCACATTTACATATCTGAATCAGCCATTCCAATGCACCACTTGCAACCTCACTCAAGTAATGTAAAGAGGTATAGGGTGTAAAGATGGCTATTGTAAAGAAGAAAACAATACTATATCTAACAGTACCATACCTCATACGGCTACACCTCACACTTTCATGTATTATAATATCATATTTCACAATGCCACACTGTATGATATCCTCACACTGCTACAGTTCACGATCTCCCAGTGTCACACTTCACACTGCAACACCTCACAATGTCACCCTTCTCAATGCCACACTTCAGACTGCCCCACCTCACTTTCCTGTACTTCATCTGTGCTTGGGAGGAAAATTACTTGGTGTCAGGAAGGTTAGTGTGTAGTAAGATTGACTATCATAACTCATGCTGCCACACTACACTATGACACATCATATGGCCACAATTCACGCTTCCACACCTCATCTGAGTATGGAAGAAAAATAACAGTACTGTACTGGTCTTAACCCATTCTCTACACTGACTATTTTTTTTAAATTCTGCTTCTTACCTGACAATTTTTATTCAGCTAAGGAGAGACCCCTAAGAAAGCAAAGCTTACAAGAAGATTGATACCATTTTGATTCATACACTTATACTGAAAAAATATCTCCTCATTTACCTTATGGCCAATTACTATTTTTTCATGGTATACTATTAAAATGGAGATTCAAGTATTTAGATATGGGTAAATGCATTCATAATTATCATCATCATCATCACCAGATTCTTAATCCTATTTTCTAGTATGAGCAGAGGAAAAAATCTTACCTGATGGATAGCTTCTGTAAAGCAGCAAGAGCCATATCACTGGTCACTGGTTCAGGCTGTTCTGCTCTCAGTGCTGCTAACAGGGTCTCACACACCTCAACACTGAGAAAAGCATATTACATGGTATTGTACTTTTAACACAGCTCAATACTGAGTTAAAAAAAAATGTAGAACAGTTTTTCAGCATCATTTTACATTCCTCAGGATAGAGAAAAAAAGATAGTATAGTACTGTACTGTACATTTATGTACTGCAAGTTCAATCAAAGAGTACAAATACAAGTAAATGCTTAATATCTAGAGTATTTACTAATCTACTGGTGAACACATATTCCTGCAATTCACTCAGAGTAACCATGACAAAACTTTTCCAAAGCTCCTGCATCACAACTCATCACTACCAGATACTCCTTTCTGCCTACTCCCAGCCTCTCTTTAATACTGTATGTAATTTTCTAGATTGCATGATACAACATAAAGAAGAAAATAAGACATGACACCACAATCATTTGATAAGATTACTATATTTTCATAAAGAATTACATCGTCATCATCAACATCCAATCCTGTGTTGACCCATGAGAAGCACAGGAGCCCGGTGCTAGGCAAGCCAATCCCAACATTTAAGATGAGAGTGAGTAGCCTCACTCATCTCTGAGTGGCACCATGTGAGGAACAAACTCCAACCACCCCTTGGATACAAACCTGCACAAGCTCAACCCAACTGAAGTGCCTTAATTACCCACTGAACCGCCAGGCGCCATAATTTGGTTATACGGTTACCACCCAGTGTAGTAAATAGTTTCCTGGTGCACAGGAAACCACTTGGTGTGTCACTCAGTGTAGTATTCAGCCCTCTAAATATTGAATAATGGGAGTAGAATATACATAAGAACTACTGTACTTCAAAAAACAACAACAACAACTCTTCCTTCAAAGAAACCCCCATACTAGGGCTAGCCATAGTGCAATGTATAGCTGATGGTTTTCTGTGGGCTGAATGCTTAAACAACTGCTAAAACCAGCAAAGTTCACCAGTTACTGGAAACTGTCAAGAAAGAAATTCTGCATATGTAATAAGAGTTACAATACTGTAGTGTGAAAACCTCAGTTGGGACTTGGGTTCTGTGTCTTAATGGCTGAATTCCCTGCTTCAGCATTATGAATGTATCATTATTTATAAATCTTGTAGTTATACATCTATCATTTACTTCCCTGGGTAGATGGCAGACAACAACTGACTCCCTAAATTTGATTAACCTCTTGGCTGCATATAGCATTCCGGAAATGCCGAACGGTAGACTGCATCGTACATTCCGGAGGAGTCACATGAAATAATGTGAACTTTTTGGTCACTTTTTGCACCTACTGCATGCTTATGGTTGATGAGTGGGTCACAAATCGTCAGTGTGAAGTGTAAACTTTGACTAAAATGTTATTATGTTTGGTTAGGTATAAGTGGGTCAAAATGTGATGAAAACATGATTTCTTTAACTGATTTTCTTGCACCAGGGGCATAGGAAATGTTTAGGGTCGCCACATGTAGGGGTTAATGACTGCATAAATAGATGAGTAAACAGCTACAGCTTGATGAACTTGCTGACTAACCATGCAAGGTAGGTTCGTCCAGCAGTGAAGGCAGTGAGTGCATTGACAAGTCTTGCTGCAGACTGAGCCAACACTGGGGGCTGTGGGTTGGACAGTGATGTAGCCAGGCGACTCCATGACTGGGATGACTGACGCAGACCCAAGACGTCGCCTCGAACATACGCTGTCACTACTGCTTGACGCACACCTCCAGATGACACCTTGGTAATGCGCTGCACACATACAAATACCATTATGGTCATCATCAAAACCTTTTCCATTTACTGTACATAAGGGATCCAGGATGAAGAACAGTAAAGGTAAAAGACAATCTCATTTCAATCCCTTCCAGGTGCACGGGTTCAAGGCTAGGCTACCATAATCCAATACATTAAGGGTAGATGACCAACCTACTTCCCATCATGGCATTACATGATCGAAATGCCTCCAGTCATTTTCTGGACACTGAAACAATGGAGAGCTGTCACTCCAAGTTGGGAGAGCTAGCCATTAGACCTCCAGGCACAAAAGTATGAGAGCTATCAACAACATAGTAAATAAGAGTCACATATCCATTCACTAATCATTTCCTGGGTACAAACAGAACAACCAAAACAGTACTATTTTGATATGTGTAAAACAATGCATTTTTAACCAGATGTTTAACAGTCAGATAACTATAACAGCCAATCCTATATTACTCTCTTTGAGGTGCAAGGACCTAAGGTCAGGCTACCATAATCCAGAGCATTTACAGTATGAAGCAACTGTAATCTGTCAGCTCCCCCAGTTCACGACAAAAATTTTATGTTAAAAGTTGTGATATTTTAAACTGAATCCTCAACTTATAACAAGGGCTGCTTGTATTCCTTCCACCATCTGTACTTCTCTTCCCACTTACAGCACCCCCCTTAGCATAGTGGCAGTGGGTGATACTACAGGTGGATTTCAGGAGCTGCAACAATGATAGGACGCTATGGTATTGTCTCATTCTACCATCACCCTATGTAAAATAAGCTGCAAAAGGACAAAAATCTACAACAAGTTAAGATAAATGAATTATAGTAAAGCCCCTAACCTGCTGCAATGCCTATAACAATAGCTTTGTCTTATTCTACTACTCGGCCATGTAAAATAGCTGCAAAAGGATGAAAATTTCACCTTAGTTAAGGAAAATGAAATACAGCACGGCTCCTCACCTGGCGTAATGCTTGCAGCAGTAGCAACACATGGGTCTCAGGAGCTGCACCCAGGTCAGTGCGGACACGTGTAAAGTCCAAGGCAGGTAGTGGAGAGGTCATCATACCCTGAGGCCGTCCACGACACCGTTGCATCGACTCCAACAGGATGGTGGCTGGTTGAGCCTGTGCAGAAAGAGTTATGCCATTAATAGCAGCAGTAGCAGCATCACCATCATCATCTTCAGCAGCCACCATCATCATCTTCACTATCACCACCATCATTTTTATTGCCATTAGCATCATCATCATTACTGTCATCTTCATCAGCTTTATCATAACATTATCTTTATCATCATCCTTATCATCAAAAACCATTTTTGTGTGAGCTTACAATATTTTGGCACATCTCCAGCACATCTTGTTTGAGATATTTTAGCATATCTTTCTTGGCAATTTATTATGCATATTACACTTACTTCTAAAGTGCATGTTATTTATATTGTTTTGATTTCACCATTGATATCTTACACATCACACAAGAGAATATTATTATCAGCATCATCATCCCAACCCCTATTTCTCATCTAAAGATGGAGTTGGGTACGGTCCACAAATCTAGGTAAGGAAATGCACAAAAAAAAAGAACTGTCAACAATATGCCCAGTGAAATATTTCAGACTCTCATTAACATACCTATGCCATCCATGCCCCTGGAAACCTGGCTTTGCCTCACAGGCCTAACCATCTGCCCATTATATAATTACTTTTATCATTACTTACCCACTTCACATAACCTATCAGCTAGTCACTCTGTTACCTGTCCTTATCATCATGGGCCATAAACTTGTTACATTAAGAGGCTTTCTAGCGCCCATTTCTTGGACACTGATTTTGCATATTACACCTCAGTACACCCTTGTACTGAATGCTCTGTATGTTGGGAGTGCAGGGGTTCAAGGCCAGACTACTTGCCTGTAGCCCAGACACTGAAGACATTCATCTCTGAATGAAATTATGTGAGCAAAGGAACCTAACCGCACCTATGGTGAAACGTCTTATAAGCCACACCCAACTGAATGAGCCTTAATTTACCAGACCACCAAGTATCCATCTGGTTATATGGTTACCACTTGACACATCAAATGATTTCCTGGGATACAAGAAACCATTTGGCTTGTCTGTCACCCAAAGATGGCCCTGAATCGAATGAGTTAAGCGTAAGTACCTCCTTCCTCCTTAAATGGTAACTCCCATTTCTATACTGACCCTTTCAGTATGTAGTGATTGGAGACTGCAGCTCACAACAATTATGAGAATAGTTGGAATAAGGTTTGGAAAATGATGATAATACTGTATGTCATGAATATCTACTTCATCATCATCATCTTAACCTCTTTTTCCCAACTAAGAATGGAGCAAGGTAGGGGTCAGAAAGCAAGGTAGGAGAAAAACACAACAGGAGGAGAAATAATCAAACACATGCCCAGTGAAACATTGATGCAGTGAGTAAAAATATAGGTTACTTTCAACTCTGTCATGCAAAACAGAGACCTGGTAACCTGAAATTAGTTTATAAAGTTTAAATGAGTAATGACACAAGTTTTAATGATACCTTTCGGTGTGACAAACTAACAAGAACTCACAACTTCTTTTCCAAGTAACACAGAATGACCTACACCACTAATGGTATAAGTCTGAAGAATTCAGCTGCAAATTTTAAAACTTTCATAAGAAATGATGTGAGTTAAGCTCTTATTACTGCATGATGTGACTTATGACAATTGGTGAAATAAGTTTTGGAATTAGGGAGGTTTTGTGAGCTCGGCAGACATTATAACACTGCAATGAGGAAAAGTTTTATAGTGGTACCAGGAGATATTTAGACAAATGGAGATAGAATGCAAGACATGTTAATGGAATGAAATATTGCAAATGAATGAAGCTGTACAGCACAAGCATAAATGGACCAAAAAAGACAAACTGCTGTTATCTCTGAAAACAAACAAGAAGGCAATGAAAGAATGTGGGAGGCAAGTATCACTCAAATAATGCAAAAAAAAAAGTTAAATTCTGTAGTTATCTAACTCCTTCACTGTGATGATACATTTTTCATTTCCCTCTCATTACCATCCAATGATTTTATCGAAGTTAAAGAATCATCTGGGAATAACAAGAATAACATAAATACATACAAACATCATCTAATCCTGTGTTGCCCCATGAGAAGCATATGAGACCAGGGCTAGGCAGGATGAGAGTAACCAGCCTCATTTATCCCTGAGTGGCATTATGTGAGCAATAAACCCCAACCACCTCTTGGATATAAATTGACATAAGCCCAATCTGGTTGGAGTCCCTTAATTACCCACTTAACCACCAGGCGCCATAGTTTGGTTATATGGTTACCACCCAGCACAGTAAATGGTTTCCTGGTGTACAAGAAACCATTTGGCTTGACACTCAGTGTAGAGTCACCTGTAGACAGAAGGAAGAGGAAAGAAAGTATGAAAGAAAGACATAATAGGAAGAAGGAATGAAGGAAGGAAGAGGGAAAAGGGCTGCCACCCAAGAGCAGCACTACATCGAGTGAGTGGTGAGTGCCCCCACCTACCATGCAACAGCAAGAAAAAAATAGAAAAATACAGCATTGGACTGATGGGGTTAAGTATACCAGAAAATGCTCAGAAAAGCACATATCTCTACCATCATTAACAATTAATCCTGTTTTTAATGAAAGTATGACTGTATCCTTGTACTCTAATGTACCTTTGCCAAAATCCACTTTATTCTTAGGTTAACAAGAACATCCCCACAAGGTTTCATCATGCTGCTCTCACTAGTTTATCTGTAATCTAGTGGATGTACATGCAGAAAAATATATATGGACTAAAACATTACTTCCACCCACATTCACTGATAATATGCTAATTTCTCACTCAACATTGTAGATGTGTTTCTAAAAACTACAGTATTGTGTTAAATGAAAATTGTTTTAGATGAAAGCAATGTTCCAGTTGAAAAGACTGTCATCTCAAAATTTGTAAAAAAAAAAAAAAAAAAAAATCCGACTTTGCTAGTATGTATGAAAATACATTTAAAATTGTAGCTATGTGTATCTATGTACAGTATTCAGTAGCCAAAATGAAAGACTACTAAATAAGTATGGTGCTTACTGTAAATAAAGTCCTGGCAGGTACCAGTATTGAAGAGATTTTTAGACAGGCAGATACAAAATAAAAAAAAAAAAAAGCAAAATATGGAAACTCACAGTGGTGTCAGCAGTAAGAGTGAGTGTAAACAGCTCTGGGTAGCGGTGTGTACAAGCAGCCAATGTTCCTTCTAAGTCAACCTTTTCTCCTCGAACTGCAGCCTCCAACCCCTGAGTCAACTCCCATGCCACACCTGTCACATATCAACATCAGCATCATCTTCAACATCATCATAAGTATCATTATCATCCTATTTCTATCCATCCATCCATACATCATTCAAACCTTTGTTTACTCCATCAGGAGTGTAGAGGACTGGAGATAGGGTACTCAGTCCAGACATTTCAAGACAAGAGTGACTAGTCATCAACCTCTGAGTGGCATTAAGTAAGCAATTAGCCCCAACCAACCCTTGGATGTAAACCCTTATTGACCAAAGCCAGTTGGAGTGCTTCAACCTACTAGGAGTCCATTTGTTGGCTACGTGGTGACCACACATTTTCTGGGTTTCAGGAAACCATATGGTTTGTCACTCAGTGAAGTCACCTGAAGGTGTCTGGATATAAGCTGATTGGATCAAGATGCATGAAAACAAAAACAAAGTAGAATACAAAGCAGCTTCCATGCCACAGCTGTCAAACATCTTCATCAGTGTCATCCACATTATCATCCTTACTTTACTTTCACTTAATGGAGTGGGGTAGAATCAAGTAGTAAAAAATGTTATTGTAAACATAATTATCATCATCATTATCCTAAAACTACTATATTTCTCTATGATACATGTGGCAGGCAGGATCAAGTTACAGGAAAAGCAGGAAACGGAAAGTATTCACACACCATACCTGCAATAGTCAGGGTAACATGTATCTGTGACCTAACATTGCTACCTATGACAGTAGTTCTCATCCTTTTTCTTCCTATGTACCCCTTGAACTTATTTTGGTGTGGTGACATATCCCTCACCCAGAATGAGAGAAAAAAAATGCATATTAAACTAACTTTTTCACTCATAGCTGTGACAAGATCACTTACTAATACAGAGAAGTTACTGTGTGAATACTACACCAAATTTCTAAAGTTAATGAGATGCCTGAGCCTGTTTCTTTGTCACATATGAGCTAATCTTTTGCACAGGCTCTGGAAGGGCTACTCTCATGGCTTCCTGAAGAGAGAATCATGCACAGAGCTCGTTTTTACTTGTGTACATTGCTGAGAATCCCTGCTCACAGCAGTATGTAGAAGGGAATACCAGAAGGTTCTCCATGCATTTCTTTGCCAAAGGTGGGTAAAAACTAGCCACTGTTGACCAGAATTTTGTTAGTGACAAACTTTCAAAAGAACCTTTTGCAGCTGAGTCAATGATACAGTCCACAAACTCATCTTGCAGTTAATCTAGAAGTGATCTAGACTTCATTGTAAGGGGATATCAAATGAGCTGACAGTCCAAGTCACTGATACCTGAAAAATGGGGCCTGAGAGAAACCAGGCATTCCTGGATGACAGCACTGTTCCTTGCGTACCCCAAATATTCCCATCACATACCCTTGGGGTGTATGCATACTCCAGGCTAAGAACACTATCGTATAAGGATCCCCATGCATTGCTTTCCTTGCCCAGTAACCCCACCATTGAAGGATTCACACTACATTCTCTGTCCACCTATTCTTCTATCTGTCTTTCCCTCTGCCTATGTCCTAGTCTTTCATACAACCTACACCTCAACAAAAATCATGATCATCGCCAACACAACCAATTTCCCACAAAAAAAGGGAAAACCCCCAGCCTATGCAATGGCCTACCTATAAGTTTGTGGTAATCATCCTGCAGCCTCTGTAATCTCCTCCTGAGTGTGCGCTGTGACCTGACTGCTGATGCTGCGGACTCCTGCGCCACCAGTGCCGCTCCCACACTGACACACACAATAGTGAAAACGAGAGTACAGCATGAGTGTCAGAGTACATAGGTGTCAACAACCCTTGTAATATAATATGTTATAATTCCATCAAAAACTTAATAAACTGATTACAGTTAACATAACTCGGCACCTCACTGAGGAAAGAGCCCTTGTCCAACCCTTAGGAGGCACTGTATACCACCAAGGGTGTCAGATCCCTACATGATGTGTGTACTATGATGTACCAGTAAGACAACCCCACAGATGTAGTTGCTTACCTGAGGTCAAAGGGTCAGCTTAGTCAGACAGACCAGGGTTATGCAATAACAACAAAACAAAGTCGACATTCTACACACTTTTTACTATGACAGCCTAAAACAGCTGTCTCTTCAACTTGAATATTATGTTGCAACAAGAGAATAACACTGCAATATTGTGCCAGTCACAAAAAACTACAATGTAAGGGATACAGAGGCACAGTACACATTGTCTTTTTTACCACTCAGCAATGTGAAAAAAAGCTTCAAAAGGATAAAAATCAGGACCAAGTTAAAGTGAAAGAACTACAGACTACCTCGATGCATGGTGGCGGTGGTGATGAAGATATGAGAAGATGTAGGGGCGGGAAGAAGTTGGCCGTCGACCAAGAAAGTCACATAGCCGCCCACGAAGCTCTCGCACCCATGAGTCCTAGGGTAAACAAATAAATAAATATGTTCTAACAAATTCCTGATAACTATTTCCATACTGTTTCTGTAACAACAGTTACAACTGTAAGGTCAACTGAACATAAACTCAGTGGATTGCAGGCCAAAGCTGTCCATTTAC